>BMAU01001730.1:330000-565818 GCA_019973935.1 Trichonephila clavipes
GTCACCCAGTTTGTGTGTTTAAGTATAAGGAAAGAAATTTTTGCATATACAGTAAATTAGTCATTAATTTTATGGCATATCGCTAATAGCACTAAAAAACTCTGAAATCGTGTATCTGATTTTCATAAAACAAAATAATTTATTAGATTTTATACTCTTAATATTTTAGAATGTAAACCAATGTTGCTCGCATTTAAAGAAAAAAGTTTTAAAAAGTATTATAGACAACATTGAATCTTTTTCTCACAATTCTTCAGATATTTCTTCTCAATCTCAAAGAATTTTTTTTGTTTTTATACGCAATTATAAAATAATGATAAAATATTAAAAACAATCTTTCAAATAATAATTATCAGAACTATTGCTTTGATAAATTAAAATAATCATATTTAAATTGCAACTATTTTAGGAACTAGTTCTAAAAATTAAACACCATCTTTAAATAATATGTATAACTTGTTTTCTATTTATTACTTTTATATATATATATAAACAATGAATCCTTAAACCTGTTATGCAAGCATTTTAAAATATGACCACATATCAACCATTTTTGAAAATTATAATTTTTCACATCCATTTATAAAATAAATACATCATTAAGTACTTCATGTATGCTACTTATTCTAAGCACATCTTCTATAAGAGCAATTCTAGCCTGAAGTAATCCTTTTACACCAAGACACCTCCTTAAAAACAACGATTTTTATTATGTTGCATTGATGAAGAAACTACACTAGAAGAAAACCATTCGGAATTTTACTACTTTTCTTTGTCTGAAAAATATCCAGCTATTTCAATAAGTAAATGAATGGATAATTTTTAACGTATCTCGGTTATTTTTATTCTATTTATTAAATACAAGTAGTGACCTTTTTACTGTGTATATAAGTAAATGATATCACCACATTGAATCCTAGGTATATACAGATCACCATCAATGATATACAACAAAGTAGGATATGTCTGATTATAATAATACTAATACATGTTTTAATCAGCTATAGAACGAAGAAAGCACATATTGCCTTAATTACAAACGACAGTCAAATGATGATTCGTGAAATAGTATGGACCTCACCAATTTACAATAATTCATTTACTTTGCCGTTTATGATTTCATCAGCTGTACAAGGTGGTCCCGAATTCATGGTGCAAACTTTAAGGGTAGATACAGGACATTGTAACAATCATTTATTGTACAGGAATGTATGGGTGCAAGTGATGTGGTGAGGCGCAAACAGGGGTTGGTAGCGTTGCCGGTAGGAGGCAATAGATATCTAGCCGCCGTTCAACAGGATGCATCTAATAGGAAAGAGAGCTCTTCGCAATTGTGCTGATGTCAACGATGGGAAACTTTACGTACGCCGGAAGAACAGACACGCATTACATGTACGGCAGTGCAAATGGTAACGGCAGAGCTGCTCTACAAATGTATCACGTGCAGTTTCACCGGATCACAGAATTTTTCAGCGGTTACATCGTCAACTTCGTGAAACACGTTCGTTCCTCGTCAACAGGCATGATGCTGGTCGACGAAGAGCTAGCTGTAAGCAGTCCAGGTCTGGAAGAAAGCATCTTGAGCGTTATGGTTGATAGATCCGAGTCAAATACAAGAACTGTTGCTCATCACGCAAATGTGAGTCATAAGACCGTTTGTAGAGTTTAAAACGAAAATCACTTACACCTCTTGCATTTCAGCGAGTACAAGTTTTGAATCCGGCAGACTATCTTCTCCAACTTCCAGTGGGTGGTAATAGCAATGTGCGCTGCAGCTGAACTTCTTAGCTCATGTGTTGAACAGTTATTGTAAACATTACACTTGCCAACGACGCTTTCAATAAACACTTTGTCTTTCCTTTCGTCTCTTATTTTTTGTATTTGTCTCTCACCGCGTCACTTGCACACATACACTCCTATACAATAAGTGATAGTTACACACGATGTCTTGTACCTACTCTTAAAGCTTGTACCATGAATTCGGGAGCACCCCAAAAAATAAATATAGAAAGTTACATCAGTAAAGAGTTTTACTAAATGTATATTTATGAAAAGCTACGTAAATTTTAAGGCCTGGTAAAATTTGATTCTGAAAGTTTTAATCTCGTAAATATGATGCGTGTTTCAAACAAATTTTCATATTTTTTTTTAAGAAATAGTTGTGGAATTCAGGTATTGGCACAAAAATATTTTACATTAACTTTGTGGCTGTCTATTTAGTGGGAGTTTGGATAATCAGTAAAATCTTATTAAAGCTGTAACTATTTCGTCTTCCTGGAAAAAACTTTTCACGTATATATGTGTACCCGCTACTAAATGCGTACTTTTTTGTGCAACTCATTATCTAATGATTGACAGCAAAAAACATAAATGTATGTATTTTGCATGGAATGCGTTAAAAAAAACATTTTCATTATGTATGTGTCATCATTCACAAAAAGTATTTGTTATAATCACCATTTTTTAGAACACTTTAACGTAACCAATTTGATTCCCGCCTAGGATAGCTGTGTTGAAACCCGGTAACAATGCTTCTTTTTGAAATCATGGATTGTCAAATTTTCACTAGAAATCACTTTAACAAAAGAATATTCCATATGCATGCGTTTCAGCATATAATTTACAAAATACATTCCGTGGTCATTTAACATTTCTTTAAAAACTTAAAGAAAAACGAGCGTTAATGTCATAATTATGCAAGATGTCATAACTGATTTTCACTATTGTCTATGGTTTTCTGTCGTATTCTAAGCACTTTACAGTCAGCGTAACGAATTTTTTTAGTTTTTCATACTTCAATCATCTGAAAATTTCAAGCATGTAGAATGAAATAGGTTAAACATACATGTCAATAAGCTTTTCTCATTAATTATTGTTAGCTTTCTTTTAAAAATGAATGAAAAATTTAAGCTATATACACAAATAGTATATCAGCTAATATGTTTTGATAGCAAATAGTGTATTGGGCATGAGCAGCAAATTAGAGAAGGTCAAAAGATCATAGTGTAATTAATTTACTAGGGATTAACCAACACATAAAAAGTTAAGACATTCAAGAATACAACAGATGCTTCCCCATATAAAAAAGGGAGCACACATCATCCAATTATACACGATGATTAATTATATTAGAAGGTTACGAATTTCCTCTCTTTAGCAACAGTTAAATTTTTTTCGGAAGAATGTTGTTTTCCAAGTGCTGCAAATAGAAAAAATTGTTTTAAAGCAACTCGACTTTTTTTGTTTTCTTGAGTATTTTTAGGGGAAAAACAGTTTGAGAAACTGTAATTCATCTACATTTTATTTTATCATCTGAAAATAAATTTGGTTTTTAAGAAAGAAGAACTGTCACACTTTATTGGTTTTTAAAAATTATGAGCTTTTACAAACTGGCCGAGAAGTTCAATAAAAGTTATTTGAGTATTCTGCAATTCATTGAAAACGAACAGAATTGTGTTCAAGGTTTTACATCACGATGATGCACTTCCTCACAAGAATCTTAATATTTTGACAAAGCATTAGACAAATGCTCCTTAAACTCCTTATTCCCCGATATAGTACCGCGTAACTATTTATTTCCGCGATTGAAACTGCCGTGCCGTTTTGAATGACCCTAAAAAGACCACTGATGCAATTAAAAAAATTCGAACAAAGCGACTTGCAGGCACTTTAATGCATGTTTTTTGAGGATTCTGGAAACGTTGGCAGAAGTGTGTTGAAATCGGAAATTGTTTTGTAGCAGATGTAATACATTTTAACCAAAAAGTTTATACCCTTTGTTTTATAAATGTCTGCCGAGTATATATTTCCAAAGTAGTATATATTTTCATATGTTTCATAATTTAGCCAAAACTGTAGTTACATTGAAGAAGTAAGTAAAAGAACTAAACTAACATTATTTTATCCATGTTACAAAAGGTTTAAACGAAAATCTCTTATGGGTTTTCTTGTTTTTTAAAACTTCCATGCATATTGAGATCCTAAAGTTGCGGGTGAATTCAAGGACTGCTAAATAATATTCCAAGAAAAGGCAAGAAATAACCAAACCAAGCATGGAACATGGACAATTTTAACCCGACAAGCAAATGAAAACAAACAATACCGTAGAAAATAATAAAAATAAACGAAAATACAAAACATAAGTACGTGATAATATAAGACACAAACTAGAGTTATCAAATTCCTAATACAAATATAGATATAAAGCAACATATAAAAACTTATAAAGCATTCTTCCATCCATCTAAGGTTTATTCTTCACAGCAAGGTATGGAAACCAATTTAATAACATCTATTTAAAATCGTACGTAGTTCTCCAGTTATGACTGAAAATATCTCTTTTTAATCTTCTTTTACCTAAAGGTCTTTTCAATCTTTCCAGGAAGACTAATCTCAGATAGTAACAAAATCACCCATCTTTAAATTATGTTTCGGACTTAGTCATTTTTGATGATGATATATATTCACAAGACACATGCAGACTTCCAGAAACTCAAAATTACTCATGAGAGCAATAACTACTTACAATGGGCTGAATTCCCGACGGTCACATGATAAATGCAATCACGATTTCTCCATCGTATTCAAAACTGATATTAGGCTTATGCTTGTTCTACTGGCAAAATTTAGGGAAAGTTTCAAGTTATTTTAAATAGATAAAGTATTAAAATTTTTAAAAAAAGAGTTTCAAAATTTAAAAAATCTGATTTTTTACATGTATTTTTAAATTACAAGCACTTTGTATACCTGTGTGCGTTATCAACATTGACAAATATATACTTTTAAAAAGAAAGTTTCTGTAAAAAGCAAAAGTTGGCTACAGCAAAGCACATGAATTGATTGTCTAGAAACAAGTCCTTGCATTTATCACGTAACTGTAACATCATATGGGTCGATGAATCGATTAGACAGAGAAACAAACACACGACTGCAGTTACATGTGATAATGAAGTTACGTGAATTTAGCTCATTGCTTCCGAATTGAACTCAAAGGGTTACGCGCTCAGAAGACAATTTACTTTTTTTATATGTGTAAATTTTTCCATAGTCTATACCTTCTTTCGTGTTTTGACTCATCTATTAGTGAAAATCTTATTATACTAACATTATACACATAATTTTGTTAACAATAGTAATGATGGATCAGAAGTTATAGCTGAAGTAACAATGAGAAATAGGAAAGGTCATTCCCTATTTCTCATTAGAGCCGTACTCGAAACTCGGGATCATATCAACAATAAATAAGCTACTTTAAGTGCATCAAAGATTTATTTTTATCTACGTGTTTTATTTAAAAATAAATGATATATTTCACTTATAGATGTCGCATTAAATCACGAAAGATTTCGTATTATTCACAGCAATTTTGTGAGCTTTCAAACCCGATAAGGAAAATGAGAAAGGGTTGCAAAATGTGTATAAACGAGAATATAATTTTACCCAGATGAGAAAAGTAATTATAAATGATAATGTCACGAGGAAAGACTAATCGATCAAAATGTATCGATGAAACTTGGTCCAAGATGGGTCAAGTTTATAGATCGGAAGGATAACTTAACCAATTGCATGAAGTGTCCTCAACCAACTTGTCTTTCAAGGAGAAGATGGAAAATTATATTTATGAATATTTCATGAGAAATTGATAGCAAAAGCGATGCTGATGTAATTGTTCGAAAAACTGATCCAAGAGATGTGGATGTGTGCATTCTAATTAAGATAGTTTACAAGCATTTTAGCTACTATTTCCATAACCATTTTTAAAGGTTATTTTCATTATTAGCACCATAAGATACATAAAATAACTGATATCGAATGAATGATATCGTAAAGACGTAGATCGAGAAATAATTCCAGTTCTAGAATTCAAGAATGAGAAAAATTACCGGCATAGAAACACATGATGGAAACATGATCCTACTTAACACGAGATGGGGAGAATTACTCTCATGTAGTGTTGTATAAAAAAGATATCGACTCTTAAAGTGGACTGACTTAAGAATGAATTTTTTTTATTATGATTTTTATAAAGTTACCGAACATCAAAGATAGAAAATAGTTTCTTACCAAAAATAAAAAAATGTAAAGGTAATTAGTTAATATTGTTTTAAATTTTATATTAAACACGCATTTATATATTAAATGCACGTTTACATTACAGTATATCGCAATTTAATTTATTTGGATAGGACATGAAAAAGTAGACCGATATTTTCTCGGTCTTTAGCTTCATTGTTCTTTATTACCATAATTCATAGGTTCCCAAAGAGGAACTTACGAACCCCTTTGGAGCCCTGTTACTGTTGAAGGAGTTCGTGAAAAAGTAAAATTAATTTTAGAGTCCGCAAACAAAATTAGGGAGTTCACGATAGGTGTGATATAAAGTTAAATATTTGTCATCCATTTCCATCGCCACGAAAGCTAAAATAAATTAGCGATGATATTTACGTATTAAAAACTTTTAGTGTTATAGCCTAACAGATAGGTGGATAAAATACAAGTAATGAATAGTGTCGCACGGTGGAAGCCGGGCAGATGGCGGGTGCAGCCGTCTGTGAGGTTTCAATAGGAATAGAACTTCGCCGCTAAATGCAAAAATTTTATCTAAAATACGGCAGTATGAAAGTGTCGCAAGATGTGAAGCGAATGCAATTAACTTTCCATAGATTTGATCTGACAGAAGTATTATTTTTTGTATCGTTAACCAGATAACTATGATTACCGAGTAGACTCGACAAGGAGAAGTTGCAGGATTTTGTGTATTGACGAATATACTCGTCACGTGTAAAAAGCAGTGACTATTGGCTATTTAAATAATAATTTTTGAAAAAAAAACAATATTTTCAAATTTCAAGATATTTAGAATAGTTCGAGGCCAGCCGGAGAAAAATGCATAAAAAATATGAAAAATTTAACATTAACTCGTGCGTTTCCGTATGCACCGGCTGAAACAGCGTTAAAGTTCGCATAACAAATTTATTAATGAGCGTTGATGATGTTTTTTAGATGTTAACCTAAATTGGCAAAGGCAAAAGTCAGAAAGTTGATTTACAATAGTGTTCCTTCAGGTATGGGATAAGTCTTGGTGACAAATGCGTAATACCGACCAGGCACTGAAGCCATTGATAGCAGCTGTACCGATGATAGATAGCGAGTGGTGTAAATTCCAATTGTTTTATGTTAGAACCATGTGCTTGGATTTGAGTAATGGCCCAAAACCATGCTGCCTAAAAAGCAGTTATTTCATTGAGGTGGGAAAGGGAAGGATGCTTTCTGGCAAGAGGACTGTAATCATCCTACATCACCTACTCCAGAACTCAATTAGTGTCAAAACAGGTGGAAAATATTTTGTCAGTAAAAAAGAAAATAAATCAGAGAGAGAATGTGTTTAGGTCTCTCAGTCCGGGAATTTTGTGTGTCACTAAAATTCATAGATATCCTTAAAATCTTGCGGTAGGTTGCGTTTTTGAGTAATATGAATATAATGTATGTTTATATGTTAACCAAATAAATAAATATTAGTAATAAAATAGGAAATTTTGTAAAATAAACCCATCTTTTTCATCCAATATTTTAACAGCAAAACTTACTGAGATTGAAGAGTATACTCGTCATCGCTCGATTTCCGTGACACGCAAAAGTGTCAACTCTCAAAGTGTAGGGCCACAGTTAACTCACTGGTTAAGATAAAGTTACAAAGTGTTTTTGAATACATTAAATATCTTGTACGTAAATGTATTCACTTATAACTGTTATTCATGTTACTACTATTCTTCGTGTTACCAATAAGTGTAACAAATTTGGTTATGGGCCCAGTCCATGTACTGTGTCGAGGCAGGCTAAGCAGTTGAACCAGGCCATGAACTTTGTCTATTTAAATACTGTTCCAGTCTAGAACTATTTTTTATGAACTCTGTTGCTAGTACGCTAAATCGAGTAACAGGTATGGAGTTTAACAACCAGATATCAGTGTTGACTCCAAATAACTGGAACACATGGAAGCATGATATGCAAGTACTCTTAATGCATTATGGTTGCTGGCAGTTTATAATACAGACCAAGCCAGAGCAAACTGATGAAGAGGCAACATATAAGGAAAAAATTAGATCTACAACTTCGTAAGGATAGATGTTATACGTTGATCTATACTAACATCAGTTCAGATTTGAAAAATCTGATAACGGAAACAACTGACGGAGTAGCGGCATGGAAGATATTAAAAGATCACTTCGAACCAGTCACAAAAGCAAGAGTAATTCAACTATTAGATCAATTTTTGGAACAAGATACCAACCAGGGGAAGATGTTGGAATCTTCATATCTCGTGTAAAGACAGCGGCAACCAGACTACAAGAAGCGGGTCATAAATTGGACGACCTGTACATAGATTTCAATTAATAAGGTGGCTTCCTCAGAATTCCAGTCTACCGTGCAACAAATCTACAGATGGAAAGAAGAGGACTTCAGAGTTGTCAAAATTGAAGCAGAGCTGATATTAGAAGCCAATCGTCTTCAGTTGATGAAACAAGATTTGGAGAAAGCGGAGAATGCTTACTTGAGCAGTTTCACTTCGAAGAAGTCGAAGACGCTACCTGGTGCTACGGCTGCAGCTCATGGAGATCCAAATGGCAAGAATGATTACCAAAAGAAAGGTGGTAAGGTATTTAACTGTAAAACTATTAAAAATGTTAAACAATCTATTAAGACTATAGGTCCGTGTTATGTATGTAATAAGTACGGGCATCTTAAAGTAAACTGTAAAGAGAAAAAGTCTCTACAAAAATCTCCTTCAACTGTAAATGAAACTTATATATATATAACACAGAGTTTAATATAAATTTAAGATTTTGTGAAGCTGAATGTAGTCTTTTAGAACTAGATAAACAACTCGTAACTAGTTGTATCTTATTTGAGGAAAACTCTGATAAAGGTGTTTGGGTAATAGATACTGCTGCCACGAGTCATTTTTGTAATGACAAGAGTTTATTTTTAGATCTTAAACCGATAACTAACATGAAAATGTCGTTAGCCACGGAGGATAAAAGTTGTCCCGTAGAAGGAATCGGTACACTTAGATTTCGGGTAAAATATAAGGGGAGTTTTCATGAAATAACTTTGACTGATGTATTATTTAATCCTAAGTTGAGGAGAAATTTGTTATCCGGTTCCAGATTAGAAAGTAAAGGTGTGCATTTTGTGGGTACTCAAGGTAAAAAAAATTAATGTTTTTAATAAAGACTGGATAAAATTGTTCTCGGCGACACGCCATGAAAATTTGTATTTTTTTAAGCCGGATCATTATATTATACCAAAGAGTAAAGAAATTAGTTTTTTTAGTGATGTAACCGCTAAAACAAAAAACGGATTAATAGAAATATGGCATCAACGCTTTTGTCATGTTAATAACGATTACTTGGTAAAAACTAGTAAAAATGATAGTGTAAAAGGTCTCCCACGCTTAACTGATAATGGTAAGACTCATTGTATACCGTGTAAATTAGCAAAGTCCAAGAGAGTTTCATTCAAAAAGACGGGGGCCGTAAGATCAAAACGTCCATTGGAATTGTTGCATATGGACCTCTGTGGTCCAATGCCAACTGAAAGCCAAGGCGGTAATAAATATTTCTTGAGTATAATTGACGATTATTCAAGAAAGGTGACTGTATTTCCCATCCGAAATAAATCTGACGTATTTCATACGTTTATAAGATTTCAGAAACGAGCAGAACGTTTTCTAAGTAAAAGGGTAATAGCAGTTAGAACTGATATGGCGGATTAGAATTTTGTAATAAGGATATGGATAATTTCTTGACAGAACTGGGTATAAAGTATGAGGTAACAAATTCATATACGCCAGAAATGAATGGGGTCGCGGAGAGATTCAATTTAACCGCTCTAGATGGCATCAAAACATTGCTTTAGTGAAGTTCCCCATAAGTTTTGGGGAGAAGCATTACTTTGTTTCACTTATGCGTGGAATCGAATTTGTCACAAAGACAGTAACAAAACGCCTTTCGAAAAATATTCAGGTAGAAAACCATCGATATTGCATCTAAAACCTTTTGGATGTTTGGAATACGCTGGTGTGCCAAAACAAATTAGAAAAAAATTCGATATGCGTGCGAAAATGGGAATTATGATGGGATACGCACAACGTACTAAGGGTTATAGAATATGGTTGATAGATGAAAATAAATTAGTCGAGACTATTAATGTAAGATTCGATGAAAATAAGAGGGGAATTAATTTTAGACAAAAAGTTAATAGTAACCTTGGATATAATTTAAACCTTCCTGATTATTATGATGATGAGGATGATTTTGATAGAGTAAAAGATTCATTAACGAGTCGTTTAGTTTCAAAGACAAGTACGGAAATGCCCTCAACATCTGAAAAGCCAGGTGTATCTTCCGATAATCATAACTTGATCCCATGTACAGAGGTTAAGTGGATTCGAAATATAGGTAGGAAAGTAACTGGATCTAACGTATATTATAGTATAGAAGGGGAAGCAACCCGATTGAAATCTTTTAACGAAATAGAGAGATACTGTAAGAGGCATAATATTGAGTATGATCCTAGTTTATTTAATTTTAGAAAAGATAATACCGAATCCCAGGGATTTTTAGATTTGTCAGAGCAACAAGAAGCTCTTATGGTTGAAGTAACTATTCCTAACGGTTACAAACAGGCGATAAGATCCAGAGACGCATCTAAATGGCATGATGCAATGGATAAAGAAATTAACATAATGAAGGAACGTAAAGTTTGGGATTTAGTTGATCATCCGGATAATATAAAAATTTTAGAAAACCGTTGGGTTTATACCATAAAATATGATGAAAATAATAAAATTGTTATATACAAGGCCCGCTTATAGTTGCGCGAGGTAACACGCAATTACGAGGTGAGTCATTTGACGAGGTATTTAGTCCAGTTGTTAACTTTACTATTGTAAGATTATTTTTCACTATCTGTATGTTTGTGGAAATGGATGCATATTCAAGTATATAGATATCACTAATGCCTATTTATATGCTAACTTAGATACTGTAATCTACATGAAGCAACCAACTGGATATGAAATTTATAATAACAAAGTGTGTAAGTTACGTAAAGCAATATATGGACTCCACCAGAGTGGACGCCAGTGGTTTTTGGAATTAGAAAATAAATTAATTAAATTAAAATTTAAGAAGTTAGAGTGGGTTAATTGTGTATATATGTTTGAAGATAATGTAATTTTATTATTTTATGTAGATGACATGATTATATTTGGAAAAGAAATGGAAACGTAAATTTTGTATTACAATTATTGCAGAAAAATTTTGATTTAAAAATTATGGGTAAAACAAAGAAATCATTAGGAATAGAATTTGAAGAACTAGGTAATAGTCTGTTGATACATCAGAGATCTTACATTCGAAGGTTATGTGAAATTTACGAAAATATAAATATCCCGTAAGTTCTCTCATTACCTATATCAAAAGGTCAAGTTCTTTCCAAATTAGATTCACCCAAAACTAGCGAAGAAATTTTAACAGTTCCTTATAGAAATTTAATAGGATCTTTGTCATTTATTGCTATACGCACAAGACTCGATATTATGTATGCAGTAAATGTATTATCTCAATTCCAAGCAAACCCGGGAATAAAACATTGGAATTGCTTATTGAGATTATTAGGTTATTTAAAATACACTCAAGAATACAAATTAGAACTTTCAAAAGTTAAATCATTAAAACTAAGATGTTATTCAGACTCGGATTTTGCTACAAATAGGGATGATCGAGTGTCGATGGGAGGGTTCATAACTTTTATAGACGAAACTCCTATTTCATGGCGAACTTTCAAGCAAAATCCGTTAGTCTGTCGACCATGGAAGCTGAGTATGTTAGTTTAACAGAAGCAGCTAAGGAATTCATTTGGCTAAAGAATGTAATTGATAATAAAAGTTTAAATTTGGAATTAAGTGAAAATGTAATGTTTTGTGATAATCAAGCTGATATAAGTTTTTCAAAGTCACCAGTAGAAAATTATAGAACAAAACATATCGATGTTCGTTATCATTTTTTAAGGAATTTGATATACGACAAAAAGGTTTTCCAAATTAAATATATAGGTACCAAAAATAATTTGGCGGACATTTTTACCAAACCCATGGTAAAGGAAAATTGTTAGAATTTTGTAGAAAATTATTTCTTTTTAGAGAATAAGAGAGAGAGAAACTTTGTTTCTTTAAGATTAAAATATTAGTTTGTTTATTACAATAAAGATTGTGAATAAAATGTATTTTTTTGTGTTAAATTGTATAACATGTGATTATAGATTAAAAATTAATTTACTGATTTGTAAGAGATAATGGTACGAGATTGGAAAAAAAGGGGGCCGATTGTTAGACATTTAAAAAGTCGGATCCAAATTTTTATGATCTCCTTGTGGTGTTTTTCCAATCCCGTTCCATGATCTCAATGAAAGTAAGCACACCGATTCGAACCCGATCTTTTTGAGTTTCGTGATTTGTGGTTGGCAGCAACTGCCATGCAAATCGAGCGAGTATTTAAACTCGGCTCATGTTAGTTTTTCGAAAAAGGAAGGAGAAACAGAAATATAAGAAGTGTGTGAGTGGTTTAACTCTTAGAGGGAGAGAACGGCTGGTTGGCAATGCAACTGCAGGTTGCATCACCATTTTAGATTAGAAATTCATTTTACAATATTAGAAGACGGTTCGAATCGATGTCTCTGGTAATGTTGCTGTTTTTTGAACTTATTGTTTTTTTATCGCTCCAGTAACGAGCGCAGTGACTTTATGATTGATTATTAAAGGCCAATTTTAAGAAACTGTTTTTCGTCTTCATGCCTCCTCGACACATAAATTTCACTGCTAGCTTTGCAAAAATTTAAATTAGTTTACCAATAAGTGTAACACTTTTGTTAGAGTTCATTTATAAAATAGGTTCACTACAGAATGCTTTACAACTTCATTTATTATTTTCAGGACATCGAAGTTAGATTTGTAATTTTCTATTATACATTGAAATAGAGGTGTGTCACTTTGTTATATAACAGGATTCGCACACACACATGGATATAATACGTTTGGGAACCACTGTTATATATAATGTAATCTCTAAAAAAATTAATTCATTTCTTATTTTTCCACTTATTTCTTAATTTTACTTTTTGTTATAAGTTCAATGTCCGCTGATTTTAAATCTCAACACTCAACATTTAAATTAAATATAAAAATTCTTTTTAAAATACCAATATTGTTATCAAGGAAGGAAAAAAAGTATGGAATCCAAATCTAAAAGACAAGTAGTCATAAATCCATTTTAATCAGAAGTGCGCAATTCATTACGATATAAATTTTCACGGCACTTAGTGAATGGGTGGCGGTTGCTTGTGACTTTGAGGGTTGAATAAATGTATCTAATTTCGTGTTCCCTGAGATCGTTAACATTCCTCCTGTTGATCATTTTCCAGTATTAAAAGCGGACAACACCTCAACGTACGTGACTTACACCAATAAATATCGACGTCACGATGTAAAGAATCAGTCACGATCCGACAAAAGCTCTTGCAAATCGATACGTTCATCGGCATTCGCGCGAATAATTTTTCTATTGATAAGAGAGAAAAAAAAAGATTTGGATCTTTCTCACTTACATTTTCATCTATATTGATAAAATTACCGGGACGATTTGTGGTCTTATTTCGATCAATTGAATGGTAGAACATTCCCAACCCAAAATTTATGGAAATTAAAAGATGTTTTGATATTTTCTATAGACTGGATTGAAACTGCTCGTAAAGCTTCAGATTATTAAAATAATAACTGGCATGGTTTCATTTCTCTTTATAATATTTAGAAATAAAATATGGTATTTTTTAAATAGTTTTATTTGGAAATAAATACGAAGACACATTTATTGCATCAATAATTATATGTTTTAAAAAGTATAAGAATTCATTCATAGGAGTTATAATTTAAAGAATGTTAGGTGTACTCAAAGAATTGCATAAAAATATATACACGAAATTAATGGTTCGTCATTCTTTGAACTAAATTTATGAGATACTAGCTGCATGGCAAGGCGTTGCACCGGCTTTTTCGTGTGCATAACTTTTTGTACAAGGAAATTTCCTCTTCCCTCTCGATGTCATTAATTCCTGGTTTGTGTATGATTTCTATATTTTGTCATTAAAATTCCCTTTTTCGAAATTTCTTTTACGTCTTTGTCCCGTTGGACGGGTCTGTGTCCCCGCCATTAACGTTGCTTGAGCATTTTCCAAGAGTATAAACTTTGTCCCAATGGAAATTTCCATTTTCCCTCTCGATGCCAACAAATCTAGGTGAGGGTATATACGCGAGGTGAGGGATTTCTATACTTATGTCATTAAAATTATCTTTTCCGAAATGTCTTCAATTTCTTTTTCCTTACTGACAGGTATATTTTATCTCGAAAATATAAGAATAAAATTTAGAACTCATTAATTATAAAAGAATTAGACAGTGAATTCATTATGGAAAGGAAATAAAACGTATTAAACAATTTTCGTAATAATAACACCAAATATTTACAATTGTTCGGTTTTATTTGGCAAATTCATTTAAAATGTTTCTAAATAAATACAAATCGATTAATCCTTAAGCTTATTTTATATTTTTAGTTGCCTCAGTTGCTATGTTGCATATCCCCTTAAAATTTCTAGTAAAGGAAATCTCATTTCGCAATAAGCCGCATGACTCATAAATTAAATCAATATATAACATGTTCTTTAGAAAACTAAAGAATAAATAAATGCTTCATAGCAACAGCTTTTGACTAGCCTACCAATTTAGTAAGAGTTAGGAAAAAATTATGAATATAAACATTTAAATTTGAGTTGTGTCATTTTAATCTCTTATTAATTGCAAAAAAGCTTGAAAAATATGATCATATTGTTTTTGGAATGTTAGTAATTTTTTTAAAATTTTGTACGTTGGGATTAGATTGCAGTACATATTTTATATTGGTGAATATTGCTATCATTGTTAAAATTGATTATTGACTTTCACATATAAATACGAAAACATTTTCTTTTTTGTAAAATTATTTGTTTCAAATTAAATATATTTAATTGTCATAAAAACTGCGGTCACCTATCTAAAGACAACTTGAAATGAAGTTTGATAAATTTTCTGGAACTTTATTTGAAATATATAATATTATTAATTTAAATCTGTAATATTAATTGATAAATTCTTAATTCTATCTAGCAAAAACTGACATTTTTTACATTTAAATATGGGGTTTTTTTACTTGGTTTAAAAATGTACATTAATTCCTAATGAAAGATATTATCAGTACTATTCTATTCCATCTTTTATCATATATATGCTTTTATTACACCTTTCAAAATTATTCAGGAAAAATTCTCGTATGAAGGAAAAAATTAAAGTTACCTACGATTTGTGAAATAATATTACTTGGCAATTTAACCTTAATAATAAACTTTTCGAAGAAAATACAGTAACTTTTCGGTCAAAATGTGTAATTCATTCATTCATTTGTAATTAAATTAGTGGATTTTAAAATAATTAGGCTGGAAAAAAATAAACGAAACAAGTAACAATCTCCGTAATATTTGATTCTAAACTGAAACATGCACATTAAAACCACTGAAGCTTATCTTATTTTCATTTCTATATGTCTCCATTTGCACCGAGTTTTGCCAATCCCTTTTATTCAGATTTCACGAGATAATATTGAAATGGACCAAGTATTCAATTTAGGAAATTTAAAAATTTTATTGCTGGAGTGGGAAGAGAAATAAAAAATTTTTAATATGATAAATATGTTTATAAAAATTAAAAATATTTCAAAGAGAAATATCGCGTTTCTTCAGGTTAAGCCAATGAACCAAAAACTTCTTGCCTTACCAATTCGGGAACTCTAACATTAATCTGCGATTTGATTGAGACCAGATCTTAATTTAAAACGCATTATTTCAACATTTTAAAAGAAAAAGAAAAAAAATCAATTTTTATTTTTTGAATTAATCGGCTGTATCTCTATTAATCTTATTAACGTTACTATTTGGGACAAACAAAGGAAACAACACAGTTGGCCTCGTTCCTATTGTACTCAATTTGCAATCATTTGACGAATTAATTAATGCAGAGATTGATTTAAGAGATTTATGCAATAGTTCAAAATGAACAATATCTAATGGCAACATCAAAGCAATTTGCTAATCTCTTTTTTTTTTAACTTTAAGGTGTATATCGACTTAATATAGGGTTGAATGAATGAAAATATTCCGTACACTTCCAGGCATTAAAGGAATAATAAAGGTGCTAAAAACTTTTGTCTCGTAAATGAAAAAGTATTTGATAATAAACTTAAATAGAAAAGATGCAAGAAAAAAATTTCAAAAGCTTACAACCAAATGATTATTAGTCATAAACATACAGAATGTTTCCTGTTTTAGTGCAATAATATGAACTATAATAATGTTTTGAAGCTAAATTTTTAAAATTTGAGTCATTTTGTGATCATAATTGTAACAAAGTTTTATTAACGCGCGCTACAAAGCAACACGAACCGGCGATGGACCACGGAATTTTGAACCTCGGTCAAGTGACAAGCTGGCACCCCTTCTCCTGACTACCCCACCAAGGCGATAGATTTAACGTGCATCATCTCTCTTCAGTGACTCCAGGATTCGAGCCCACGACACTCAGGCCACAAGTTCATGACTATAACTTCTAGAGTACCGAGGCCTAACAAGTACCCTATAAGAAGTGAATAACAATGACACAAACAGTAGTACCCAAATATTGCCCATGAATATGCTTTAAAAACCTGTAAAAATATGAATTAGACGCGACTTAAATTAGTCGAAAACAATTTTCTACACATATTATTTTGTAAAACAAATTATGATATTCCGGTAACAAACTATCCAATATATTCAGCATTACAATGAACCAAAGAATTCATTCAAAAAAAATTGCTGACGTGAACGACCTATAGAACAATTTTATATTTAAATCTGAAACGGCTTCTAGAAATCTTAAAAATTATCAAAACAGGAAGCCTATAAGTTTTTAGGAAAAAGAATTCATGGAAAATAACCACGAAACTTCGAAAAGTGCATACAACACAAAAGCTGTTGACCTGACCAAATTAATTTCAATCTGAATTAATTTCCTCTAAAAAGAACCATGATCAGAATTTATAATAAGACACTAATGCCAAGGATGCGTCAAGTTAATAGACAACATGTCATTCAAATTGACAATTACCTAGGGTACAACACTAACATTGACAATAATTGCAGTCAAAGCACGAGCATTATTTTCGATTTCTTATCTTTGTCAGATTTTTAGTAGAAAAGCACTTATCCACAATTTCTTTTAAGAAGGAATTGCTTATCCTACCTGTTCCCTGGGACTGTTAGGTGACTGCCCTGTTCTCGAGTCGTAAAGAGCCCTGTGGAAGGGCATGAATTTGTGCCCCTTGCATGATTTGTCATACATGTCATCGCACGTGTCGATTTCGATTTTATGGAGCTCGATCGGACATCCTGCTTCACTCGCCATCAGTATCTCGGAGGTTACAACTTGACCTGAAGGAAGAGGAGGAAAATGTATAATTAATTAAACTGATTGAAGAGCAAACCAAACGTTAATCAGATTTATTAAATAGGGTGAAACAGGTGTGGGAAAGCTCTCTGAATCGGTGGCAAAAACTTTTACATTTGTCGCCGCATCGGAATAAATATTGCTTTCATTTATGAGTTGCGAGAAAAAAATGTTCTTCGTTTGTTAACGTAAATAAATGTATGGCAATTACTTTCTTGATTGAAAATGTCATTTTGTGGCATATAGTTCCTTTTTTCGGATTATGTTATGCTTTTAAATCTTTCATCGTGTCACACTAGTGTATTTCATGTTTTTCTGTCAAAGAAATTGTCCCTTTAATAGTTTTCTGGACTCCATTTACAGATTACTTTCTTTCTCACTGAAAGTTTCAAAAATTGCTTCGCTTTGTATATAATTTAAGTGCTACTTTCATATACATCTTTATATTGACATGTATCTCACAGCAAAATAAGATTCTAACATTTTTAAGCATTTTGTTCAAATATCTGAAAATGCTTTCTTTAGTTTTCTCTAGTCTTTTTTTTCGTCGTTAAAGATTGTAAAATATGCAATATGGCAACTATGACTGGGTCATTTTTTAAGAAAATTATTTTATAAAATAGTTTTAAATGTTTTAACTAATATAAAATAAACTTTTGATTCTAATATAATAATAAATGATTTTAACACTAAGGTATTTATAAGTCTGTAGATATTTTTATAGAAATTCATTCAATAGAAATAATTACAATGATAGAATTTAAGCTAAATTTAACTATTTTTTTTATAAAAACTAAATCTATATATTTTCTTTTTAAAACAAGATTGTACTTGAACAATTAAAATTTGTTCTGAAAATAACAGCTTTTAAACTAAAATTTCTTCGACGACAAAACTGGTTTCCTTTAACATCTGCCTGTTATCATGTGTACCTGTATTTATACCTACCCGAGAACTTCAAGAACTGTTTTTGCTATACAGATTACAAAATAATTAAGCAACATCGAGTCAATTTTTTACATTATTCTAATACAGACGTCTAGATTTAACTAGTAAAATAACTGAAAATATTTTATAATCTAGTTTTAAATACTTAAAACCATTTTCTATATTTTTTTCATGATTTGCCAGCATTTTTGAAATTGTTAATGTCACAATGTATATCATGTCATGATGTTTGAATTCCGTTCAAGACCTTTTAATCTATTTACAAATTATATAAAAAAGTATATACATTATATTAGTTTAGAAAAAGAAAATTTCACCAAAAATAAAACAAGATATACTAATATATTTAGAGAGAGAGACAACTGAGATTCAATCACACAATGCACTGAATATTTCGAGATTACACTGGATAACAAATCCATAAATTTTATAATTCACTTTTAGAACTTATGTAAGATACTCTTTAAATATGTATGAATTTTCCAAATTTGTATTTTTGAAGCGCTAATTACAGAACAGAAATCATTTTCTAGTGTGTAATTGATTTAAAAAATTCAAATTGTTTATTTCGTTGAGTACTGATTGTGTTGGAAACTTACGTTTGATATTGTTTCAAGTAACACACATGTTATAAATAAATACAATTAAGACATTATCAATTTTTTTCTCTTTAAAACGATTGCAATATACTTAATTTGAATAAAATTCAGGAAAAGTCCTCTTGAAAAAATCTCCCAGCGATTTCCAAGAAATAATAAGCTTTCCTCTTAAGCGTACATATGATCAGTTTGCAATCTATACTACTTAAATTAACGCATGCATTTAAACTTTTACGCTCTCACACAACTATTGTATTTTGGGACATTTCGGGACAAATTATATAAATTCGGAGCTAAAAAACGAGTTGTAAAAAAATCGGGACTGAAAACTCGGAATGCATGGTCACCCGAATTAAATGCAAAAGAAACTTCGAAATTTAAAACACATTTGTTCTTAAGATAATTGAATACAAAAAAAAATTAAATCAGTTTTTTTTAATCCACAACAAATCGGACAATGAGCAATAAAGGAACTTTACTTATTTCATATTCTGTTTGAATAACTTCAAACATTTCGCGTTTACGCATTCAATAAATCTGCAATTAATATTCGTGACAATTTACTATCCATAACTCGAAGCAGTTGGGTGTATTCATATTTTCAGTATAGCTTCCGAGAAATGATTGTGAAATAATAGTATTGTAATAACATTGTTGCCTGTAACAACAAAAGATACAAAACAAGATGAATTTGAAATACGCTCTCGGAAAGAAAACTTTCTTAAACTTAGTATTATTTCAGGAATGAAAAAAAAATGTCTAGATACTAATCTTTACCGGGATTACCTCCCATTAACTTGCCAAGATGAACATTACGTGCTAAAACGGCTAAATCAATGAAATCTTTTTTTCCAGGTAATTGCAAGCATTTCTTTATGGTCTCATTCATTGAAGTACCAGGATTTATGGTGGAGAGCAGGTCGAAAACAAAGGCGTGTCTGCTCCCCGTCATATCTCGATGGGCACTCTCATCCCACTTTGAGTCCGAAGTGATTTGCCGTGAAGTCCATTAATTACCGTCGGCGAGACGACCGCCGGAGATAGGAGATAAGCTCGCCGAAGAATGAATTACTCTTGATTAATGAAGAGGTGACGGTCGCTAGGAGTATGCCACGGATTTTTTTGTTTCTTGCCACTCACTCCTTCAATCTTGACCAGACGTGCTTAATAACGCTGGCTGTGTTTGACAGTTGAGATGTTTTCAGAGATTTTTTTGTATAGTTGTAAGACTAGAGTTTTACTCTCTGAAAAGAAACGAGACTTACGAAGCTTTGTTTAAACTGCATAATTATTGTATAAACTGCGCTCTTTTTAGTAATCATCTCGGCTGGAGAGTAAAGATAATACTTACATTTACTTTTTACCAAAAATCGTTATAAAATAAAATAAAGAACAGGAAAAAGTATCAATGATCTACAAACGGATTTCAGTTTTAAAGGTTTTCCATGTCTTAAACCATTGAGTGAGTGTTTATGAACGTAGCACTATAAAATTAGGCGAGGGTGATTGGCGACGGGTCTTGACATTTTGAACTTCCGTCAAGTGACGAAAAGGACACTTGAGCCGACACCTTTTCACCAAACTTCCGCACCATGCCAACGAGAGGACTGAGCCACAACAAACTTAACAGGCGTCAGCCTCTCTACCCGGTGGGCCTTTAATAACACTAGGCTCGAACTCAATACATGCCGGCCATGAGTCCGTGACCATAACTTCTTCCACAGTAACAATAGTTTTGAATTAGAAAATACTAGCAGCACATTTGGCGTAAGTTGTCAATAGTTTTACTAGGATAACCCCATTGATCATATGTAGATTTCAACACTTTTTGTAGTGCAAGATAAAGTTAAGGATTGATTGATGAAGTTGAAGGACAACATAGAGCTCACAGCTTATAACTTGCACCGTTTTATTCTTTTATGCCATTAATTTCCTACCATGATGTTAAAGAATTTATTTGAAAGATTTTAGAAAAACATTAATACAGTTTCAAACGTTATAGTTTTACTACGCCTGTACACGACATTTTTTTAAAAATCTAAACCAGAAGGCAAATAGCCAGAATTTTTTTTGCGCCAAAACAGTGAGATAGTGTATACGTGTCTTATCAAACTGATTCTGAAATTGAATATGCTTTCAGCCTTAGATAATATAAAATTAGCCCAACAAATAAATGGAATAAAACTGCCAATATTTTATTTCATTCCTATTTATTGATTTTCATGGTACAATACGTACTTTTCTGAGATGTAAAGTTAAATAATGAATGCAATAATTTTCAAAAAGTGCAGCCCTCCCATTTCCTCCGCATCCACAATGTGACCCTTGAACCAAAACAATAGCCCGAAAACGGCTTTAAATTTTTCAAGACGTGTTATGAATTTGGCAAAAAATTCCGCAGATTCATTCATAACCTCACAAGACCATTGATTGAAAGCTCTAAAAAAATGCACTCATGGGCTGTCTTCAAAAGGGATAAAAGTGAAGAATAATTGATACAAATAAAAATTGCTCTTCTTGCAGCCATGAAATGAGAGCTCTTGGAAAAAATAAGTTCAGATGTATCCTCTTCACCTTTTGATGCGTAGGAACTCTTCTCACCTTTGAAAAGGGCACATCAAAGGATGAAACATCAGATTACATCTGTAATCCAGTATCTTTTTGTTCAGAGCGAAGGCTGAATGAGACTTTCTTCTTTCCTTAATCACCGACGTTATCAGACAGCTGTAACCTTTGTGAATGTCGAATAGTAACCATTAAACCTGTGTTTTTGAAAAGATCAAAAGTTTATTCTGAATAAAGCGAAAGTATATATCCCCTTTTTGGTCAGCGTATTATTGAGATACTTGTCACTTTTTCAGACTGTAATTTAGATAGGCCTAATACCTTCGTAAGGTCACGCAATGTGTTTTTCATAGACACAAGAATGAAAGGCGAATAAAAAGCGTTTTCCTATTGCCTGGTTTTAAATTTCTCTCATTTGCGGAAGAATAAGTTTTTAAGTACTGTTGGCAAACTTCAATACAGAGTAGTTGACACATCACTCTGCTGTCTACTGGGATAAAAAGAAACCACAAAATTATCTTGATAATTTAGATAACACGAGATCTAACAGATTTAAAGGCACTTAACAATTAATATACTCTTACATGAAAAAAAAAATGAGGCAACTAAATATATATATTTTTTTACTTTTGTCAAAACTATAAATTCAATTCAATCACCATTGTATAAAATCCCCATACTAACTTAATCATGAAATTTAATACTACAGAATATTCAACAACAGTGAGTGAGTGAATATTAACGTCGCACTGTTCAGATACACGAGGGCTTTTGGCGACGGACCAAGTAATTTTGAACCATGGTCAAGTGACGTGGATGACACCTGAGATGGCACCTCCTCTTCTAACTACCACACCACACCAACGGGAGGACGTTTCAGCTGTCGTTGCTCTACACGGCGGGTCTTTAGTGGTACAGAGCTCGAACTCATGACATGCCTGCCATGATCCGATACCTTGACCACTAGGCTAGCGCAGCCCTTATTCAACAACAGAATGGAGTAATCCCTTTTATGTCATAGTCGCATGATAAATGCAATCACGTGTTTCGTGTCAATCCTTTCAAGTTCTTCGCTATTGCCATCTATTTTGCTACTTACAGAAAACTTTAAAATTACATATTTTTCAATAACACTAACGAATATAGATGAACAAAATACACTTGATTAAAAATTACGCAACTTTTTGTAAAATCTTAATACTAGGAACACCTTTACACAATCATCAAATTTGAAACACATCTAAATTTTACAAGTAGAGCAACAAGTTAATGTCAGTTTTGAATTCGTTGGAGAACACTTAATTGTGTTTATTCTGCGACTGTCACTTGCCACTTAAGTTTAAACTTCTGATTTCAGCTGAAAACACGGCTTTAAGCTCACATAAATATGAATTCAATCACTTACATTAGCTTCTAAGGAAAACCCAAAGTAAAAATATATCAGAAATATAGCATTCAGATTTTGTCTTACATATAATTAAACCATTAATGACCAAGAAAAAACTTTACCGGAAAAATAAATTAATAACAAGGAAAACTTTGAAATGCATTACCAAAGAATGTGAAAAGTGCCGTCAAGTTCCGCAGAGATGGAAGACCATCTTCCCCTCTCATTAAGGCTTGGCTCAGAGTTCTCGGACTCGGTCTGTCTTCGCCCGCAAGCATATAAACGCCATCGGAATAGAAGGCTGGCGTCTTTCTGGTTAGCTGACTCTCTAAAACAAGAAAAGTATGAAATCGTAAGCAAAAAGTTATAATTTTGAAATTTATATTAACACAGAAATTAAATTTATAAGCTGAAATTATTTTTTTATATAAATAAAATTGTTGTAAAATTTCCTCCTCTGTTCTACACCTCAAATCGCATACAGTGGAAATCGTTTAACACGAAATTGAGAGGACTAAAGGCATTTTTCATGTAAAACAATATTGCAAAAAAAAAAAAAATGAATATTTTACCAAAATTAATTTTATTTTACATGTATATGTATTTTTTTAATAAAAATCAATGAAACGAAAACATTTGCAAGACCTTAATTAAATTTAATACAAATTTTTCAAGTTTCTTGAAAAAAAAAATTATTGAGTTTTTGGAAAGTAATCTGATATTTTTTTTGCATTGTCGTTTTAGCATCCAACTGTCACCAAATTGTTCGATGTCATCCATTTTGTTATTCATTTCATTACTGACATTTGCGTCGAAAAACCAGTGCATTTTTTTTCATGATGTTCCTCATTTCGGATGACGTGAGATCAGGAGCTGCATTATTCATTTCATTTTAATCGTCGGAATCTGCATCAATGATATTTTTTTAGCTGTGAATAAATTCTAAAATGGCTTTTTTGCTATAATTGGGACTGTACACTTGTTATCCTCTATAGCAACGAATTCTTCCGATGATACAGTAGGGCTACAGTAGTAGTCTGGCTGGTATTTGCCGTATTTTGATCATTTCCAGGAAGGAAATCTTTTCGTATTAAGCGATTTTTCTTTCGTGTTAAGGAAAAAAATGCTTGAAAATATATAGAAGTCTGTCGGGACCGTTGTATTGTTTCATGTTAAACGATCCTTTCTCTTTAGCGTTTTCGCGTTAAACGTATTTCACTGTAGTTTGAAGTTTTTCGAATACTAAAACTCAATACATTACCTTTTTTTTTCTTTGTGCTAATGTAAAATAAACAAAAAAATCATTTAATTCATGATTTAAATTTGAAGAACGTGAATATTGATCATTAATTTTTAGTACGCTAACTTTATATATTTATTAGTAGTTCAGCAAAATTAAAATGTTATTTATATGGTTCCAAAAAAAGAATTATTATATTTTAATGCAAGCGAAAAAATGCACGTTTGATAATTGTATGCAATACGTAGCTTACATTGTTTTTGTTTTGAATAAAAATAATTTTGTTTCAGTCATCTCAAGATGTATAGACAGATTTCATTAAAAATAACAGATGCTGAGAAAATTTGCAGCGTATGATTGTCAATCTCAGAACATAATTATTAGTTTTGAAATGTCATACAACGGTGACACATCTAAGGGACTAGTATGTATTTCCCCTTCATTAGAAAATTCATAGCACACGCGTATAAATAATTGTTTCCTGGCGACTGACGATTTGAATTTTTTTCATGGCGTGAATCAAATATTCTTCGCGGATCTTGTTTTTGTTTCTAATGAGATAAATCAAAAATAACATTTGATTTAATTTTCAACTGGCATGAAAATTAAATCAAATTAAAATTTAACCTCATCAAAAAATTGTGTTTCAAATCACGCTTACAAGGGTAAATTAAATACATCTTCAATTTAAATTTTTACAAAAATTAAAACAGTTGAGATTAAAATTAGAATTTTTTTGTGTTCGAGATAATTTATATTTTTTTATGACATATAATCATGAAGTATCAAACACGAAAAAAATCATCTGCCATTAATAAATGAAATCAACTAGAAACTTTTCAATTTTTGTACTTAAATCACATTATGAATGTAATTAAATGTATATTTTCCAAGTTAAACAAATAAAAACAGTTTATTTTTACTTTTCATCCAATCTTATTGTACTTCAAACTGTATGCGAGACCTGAAAGGCATTATGTGACATTGAAAATATGCAGCACCATGAATGAGTAGCCAAAAAGTTATGGAAATGTGAGGGTAGGCACACCTAATCGAGTAGTGCAAATGATGCGCACCTCTCCGGCACACGATGAGTAGGGTATAACAGAATGTCCCCACCGTTATTTCTCTGCCAGGGAAATAATTGTGAAAATTCTTTTATCTCAGGGGACACTAGTAATAACAAGGAATTACAAGTCGTCCACAACAGAGTCGGATACAAAATAGAAATGATTTTACTAGGGATAAGGGGATTGGACTGAGAAAGGTAGAAGGATCCAGGTCTAAGTTAAACAAGACTGGACGCCGTTTGCATGTTTTGCTACGCTGCATTTGAAGGACGAACTGTGTAGTGAGTGAGTTAATATTAACGTCGCACTGTTCAGCTACACGAGGGCTTTTGGCGACGGACCACGTAATTTGGAACCATGGTCAAGTGACGTGGACGACACCTGAGCTGGCACCCCCCTCTCCTAACTACCACACCACACCAACGGGAGGACGTTTCAGCTCTCGACAGATTTAACGTGCATCGCTGCCCTACACGGCGGGTCTTTAGTGGTACTGGGATCGAACTCATGACATGCCTGCCATGGTTGGATACCTTAACCACTGGGCTACCGCAGCCCCGACGAACTGTGTAAAATAGATGACAGTAAAATAGATGACAGTCTGGCGTTGTTTTCAGGGCCGATCCTAGCAGGTGTGCACCGCACGGCGGCCAAAACAAGGGGCGGCGCAGACCGTATATAGTTATATCAATCAAGTAAATTTGTTTACCAATTTCTCAAAATAAAACATAAAAAATTGAAAAAAAATGCAGAACTTTAAGAAGTATTAAAAAATCAAAATAAGCCCTGATTTCCCAATGTCATAATATAGTTTAAGAAAACTAGAATATTAGTGCACAGTGCGTTGGTCCATTGACCAAAAATGTCTAGTTTTTACGCACATCCTTCATTTTATTACAAAATTCACGGTAGAGCTGGAAAAATTGCAATAGAAAATGTATTCTTGCTTATCAGTGGCACTGTGGATCGATGCTTAACAATGCCATTTTAAAAATGATTTTTGCGGAAGTTATTTAACAAAAATATCTGATATGGCCAATAATACCTAAGTCACAAGAATGCATAAATTCAATATACATTTGAGGAAAACAAAAGATTTCAATTGAATAATATAGCTTCACAATTTAGAAAAACAAAATAGAGGGAAAAGTGATTTCTGTGCCAATTCACAATTTTATTACTTTTCCCTCTTGTTCAGGTAGATGTAATAACGTCAACGTTATTAATCAAAATATGAAAAATTATCTAGAGGGGTGGCACTTAAGGTCCTTGCACGCAGGCGGCCGACACCCTAGGATTGGCCCTGGTTGTTTTCAATCTGTGTTACGAATGACATTTCAAAAGGATCATTTATTGTTCGTCGTTTATGTTTCTAGAACTTCTTCACTTTCTGGCCACGTAACCTAATATTAATTATCACTCTTCAGATTTTTGTTTGGATTATCGAGGTAAAATTTGATATAATTTTGAAGATAAGTACTAGATAAGGAAAATATTAGACAAAAAAAGGGGTGGTCAGAAAAAAAAGTAAATCGCAAAGTCTTTATTTTTTTATACCACAAAACTAAATGTAGTTTTTTAAGCCCAGATACCAGAACATAATCAATTTAGATATTTGTTTTAGGTATTCTTAAATGAAACTATAGTGTATTACTTACCAACCGATCCCCATTCCGGGTGTCCGAGATTATTGTACCATCCGTCGTATCTCTGTTTCTCCGTCTGAGTGAACATTTCTTCTTCTTTGACATCTAAAAAGATTACAAATATTAAGATCCTTTATAACAATTAAATACTTCTTATTACTATATTTTGCAACTTTTCGGAATTTAAAATATTTAAGTTTTTATTTCAAATGAAATCTTTAGTAATAAATGTTTCCAAGTTGTTTCGAAGAGTACTTAGGAGAATTTTTTGAATTACAAAAAGTGGTACCGTGTATAAGACGTTATCACCTTTGGTAATTCACTGGTAATTCTTTCGTAATTACTGTTTGAATATTTGTAATGAAATAAAAATTAATTTAATTTTCCATAAAAATGCTTATATCTTCAATGAATATTATTTAGAATAGCTACAGATACATTTCAGATTCTTTATTAGTTCAATCAAATCGGCTTTACAATAAAAAATATAAATGAACGTTCTAGTACTTTTAATTCAGCTGAAAACCTCATTGGACAAAATATATGATAAACTTTAATAGTCTATTCCAAGGAAAGTCTTTCAAGTAGGAAAGTAATAGTTGATTCTTTTTAAAGTAATAATACTCCATTAAAAACAATTTTTCTCTTAAAATGCATATTTTAAACATTTAATTAATATATATTCTAATGGAATTCATTTTTTGTCAGATGGTAACTGTAAATCTGGGAAAATAAATAAATATTTAAAAAGAAAATTAAAGCTTTTTAAAAAGTAACATCGAAACGAATATTTATATAACTCAAAGCTCTTACTACAGATGCTTAGGTAAATGTTTAGGGACAAATTAAAATGAATAAAAATTTATTGCCTAAACCAAAAGGATTAAATATTTTAAATTTTAGTTCATTTAGATGTTTGCATTTGAAAGTCCATGAGATAAATTCCCCACCCAAGGACTTAACGTTTTTTTTGTAACAAACTTTTTACGATGCAATACAAAAAAGAAAGAAAAATCTTAAGTACCTACAGCAACGTTTCTCAAACTGTGCGGCGCATCCCCAAGGGGGGGCATGATAACTCTACGTGGTGGGGAGTATATTGAAAAGTCAAAAATAAATTATATGAAAACATTATCGATTTACTGAAAGGAAGCAAAACAAAATACATTCTGAATTAGAAAAAGTAGCATAGTACTTATCCTAATTTACTTTTAAGAATTAGGATATTTATTACTTGAAAGTAACACATACAAAATGTAATACTTTTGATTGAAAATTGGGTCACCAATTTTGAAAGTTTGGAAAGCATTGTTTGTGGGAAAAATTCTTTACAGGTTATAACCTACGAATACAATTATTTACAGTAATTCTCAAACATACCTTATTAAAAATAAATTTTAATCTATTAAAGTAATTTGATACTTTATACCCGTGTATATTCAGAAATGAAAACGATTTAGCTCACAGTTATTGCATTAATTTTTAATGAAGGTTGGCGATTATTATCCGAGCACGACTTTCTACAATTATTAACTGTTTTATGTAGAATAAATGGGGGGGATTCAAAAGCTCCCCATTTTGCTTTCATATTTCCATTTATTTCTAAACATGTTAATAAAATTACTATTGCCCATTTTTATTACTGTGAGAATGTTATATAAGCACTTTTATATTTTTAATAGCAAACATAAAGGTTTGCCTGCAGCTTCTAAAAAGTTATGAAACAATAAAATTAAATCAGAACGCCAGAATTACGATTATACAAGAAACGTTCGATTTTTAACTTCTTTAGTCGTGATCAATATTTTTCATAATGGATTTTCTCGAGGAGAATAATTCGTTCAATTATGAAGCAGAAACACAAATATTCAGAATAATTTAGACTTGAAAAGCTTTGAGTGTAATTATCCTATTTTTTTTATTCACAATAAAAATGAAAAAATTCATAAGAAAAATATTCAAGATATTTACCTTCAAACTTGTGAATTATTTTATTTTTCTTATATTTTGAAGAGTAAAAAAAAAAAAAAAAAAAAACATGAATTGAGGTTAATATAAGTGAGTGAACGTTAAACGTTGTTTTGAGTGCATCTAAATAGTACTTTACTGAAATTTTATGTAGAAATTGCCTTGTATCGTGCATTGTTAAATAAGGATAAACAATATTTTAAGCTCAAATGCTTACTTCTACAGCTATTCAGCAGTCAAAATATTTTAAATAGTCTGTATGTATTTAAAAGAACACTTAAAATTAAAACAAACGCTCTTGTTTGATTTTAAACATTTAATTATCTGAGAATACAATCACTAACTTATATATGAGTGTCAAGCTATATATTTTTTTCAAATGCCTCTATATGCGCAAATCTCATTAAATTCAAACACTATTCAGTTGGATAATATCATTCAAACAGCAAAAACATTTTTGGTTTTGTGTTTCAGGTAGAATATCATGTAGTGCAAAATAAACACATCAGTACAAATACCAACTTTTAGAAATGAAGTACAATTCTTAAAAATAAAAGTAATGTATAGAAATGCTTCTAGAAATTTTTCTAGAAAATTATATGGCGCATCAGGAAAGATAACAATTTACCAAAAGCATGCATAAGTTAATTGGGATATTTAATATTATTTTTAACACGGCATACAATTCGACTCACAGTTTGTAATAAAAATGGGAACGTGAAAAGTATTCAAAGGCATATTGAAACTTTTATACAAAAAACGTAGATATTTTATCATTTTTTCTACGAAGACGTCAAAAAAAATGTTAAACTGTGCTTTATGTTTGTGCGTGTGTTTTTAAATCAACTTGTGTCAAAGGAAATTTAAAATGTCAGTATTTGGAAAATAATTTGGATGTATAGGTTAATGCTGTGAAATATACAAAATTTTGATAACGTGGTATATATAAAATAGGATTTATTAGGTGAAGGTTGTAGATATGAGCTTTTAAAAGTAACAAGATTGTGCTTAAGTATACGAATACGCTTTCCTTTGGCAACGTAATCCTTCCCAACAACAATTTTCGTATTAAGGGGGACACAGCATGATTCAATTGACAAAAACCGGACAAAATATCAAATTTAATTTTTTTAGCCTAAATTATTTTTTATATACTTTCCTACAAACTCACAAAATTTGAAAGCTTTGGGTTTAAAAAATGCAGAGTTATGATAATTTTAACATTCATTTTTATTCACATCCCAATGGATGTGAATAAAAATTCATTTAAAATGCTCTAAGACTTTTTTTTCCTATTGTGTCTAATACTTGGAAATTTTTTTTCACTTGTTGCTAATAGAACATGGAACAAAAGTTGGTATGCATTTTTTAATAAAAACAATATTTTTTTAAAAAATAATTAGATTTAGAATTTATACATTTTTAAGGAATTTTCTATAAGTATTCGTAAAAAGAAGTATTGTACGAATACCAATCATGTTATCACAAAACCCATACTAGCTTTTGTTATATGTAGTTTGAAGTACTTGTAAATCATATTTCATATATCTACATCAATTTTTGTAGGAGGAGAGTAGCATTTTAAAATCACTTCATAAGCTTCGAGTTTTTTCCTTAAAAATTTAAACTGTTAGATTTTTATGAAATTTTGAGCACAAAATCTTAAAAACACCATACATACACATTGGAGGCACCCCCCAAAAAACTTTGAAAATCATTACATTAAAAAAAAATTGTGTAAATCGTACCATGTTCCGATAATACAAATCCATGTGTAAAAATTTTTTAAACCTATTCAAAATAATTATTTAATTCAACCATTTAAAACAGAAGCGGGCAACTTTTTTGGCTCTAGGGCCCCCACTATGGAAGTGGAGGATATTGGAGGACCGCTTTTTTATTACATTTATTTGCTAACTTTGTACCTCAGAAAAATATATTGCACCGTAAAAATCAATAAATCTAGGTTAAATAAAATAGTGGCAGTTTTATTCAATTTATTTATTGTGTTTATTTTGTATCATCTACAGCTGCAAGCACAATTTTATAATAACTTTAAAGAGATAAAAATGTAATTTAGTACACTTTTCTACAATTTTTTTCTACTACACTATCTAGAGCAGCGCCCCACCGAGCTTTCTTATGTGGCCCGGTCATGCCACATTGCTCAGAAAAATTCTTTTGTTTAAGAAAATGTATTAAAAATTTGGTGGGAAATTCTTTGACAAGAGAAATCAAATCTATCAATTTTGCTGTCGAAGTCGTACGGCTGCGAATTGATCTTTTTTCTATTTGTAACGGTTACGGTTAGTGATAACAAACAGAAGAGTAGCAACTATTTTATGGGTGGAACTAATTTTTAACAATCCTTCATACCTTGCAAGTGAAAAATATTCGAATGTTTTGGAGGTTGACTGTTTTGTAGTGAAAAACAAACATGGATCAGTACTTGCTTGATTTGTCACGAAAGTGCGGCATTTAAAAATGCCAGTTAACAGGAATCATTCAATGACACCTTCCCTCCAAGATCTCTTTTAAGAGGTGATAAATAGGCTTTCTTGAATATTCTTTGCAACGGCAACAAAGTGTTTTGTCAGTGGTCATGTCACAGCAGGAACAGAGACATCCTATGAAGTTTGTTATATTATTGATAACCATATGAAACCGTTTACTGATGCAAATATTGTGAAGAACCGTTCTTTTAATTTAGTGTTAGTGACAAAAATATAAAAAAATGTGCAAAATAATAATTAAATGAACCGAAACAGGAATTATATTTTGATCCACTTTCCACATTTTAAATTTCCAATGTTATCTTGATCCTAAAGTATTTCTCCCCCACGTTTAAAACATGTTGCGGTCCCCGTGAAATAACTAACATATGTGTGCGGCCTGCGTGACATGGTTGACATATGTACGCGGCCCAGCAGAAAAAAAAGGTTGAGTACCCGTGATCTAGAGGAAAATAAAGATACGAATCTGGTCGCGCGGGAACGAAATCTTTGTTCAAAACAGATTTTCTGTGTTGGTTGGCCGCAAGAAAACTCCTTACGCTCCCCTGATTTAAAAGCAAAATACAACTTTTAGAAAAGCGTCGTAAAGTGGTATAAGAAATGAGTATAAAAAAGGAATGGAAATATTCTTTAGAATGAATATTTGAACCAAAAGAAGAGGGACTTCAGAGAAAGGAGACTGTCTTTGACACAGTAATTAGCCATATATTAACTTTTCCCTCTATCTGTAGTTAATTACTGACGAAGCTGATCTTCTCGAGTGTAGCAGTTGCCAAAAGACCATGCACGGCTTGCATATTATCATGTTGGGCACGGACGCAGCCCAGTCGGAAGCCACGCGCTGGGTCACGTGACCAATGGACAAAGCTAATGCCTTTTATCCAACAAAGACTTTTTTACGTTTCTTTGACTAGGTAAGAGAAAGTGAAATCGACCTTGGAGTGAGCTGTTGAACCTGTTTCACACTTTCCCCACTTCCTCTGGATAAACTGTCTTTTCTACGGATGGATAAATCTGTTTCGATTTCGATACCAATGCAGCTGCAGGCGGAATAAATAGTTTATGTAGCTTGGTATATAACTATATTTTCATGAAAAACTGAATGAGACGTATTAGTGGTCTTTGTCACGAATAAAAAAAAATCCATTATACATATATTTCAAAGGCTTTCACATTATAATTTGTTTTATTTAATTCTTCTTTAAAATAAATGATTAACTATTCAAAATTTAAAGAAGAATTAAATTTACCAAAATTGAAAAAAAAGCGACTGCTAATATAAATAAAGCCATCAAGTATTCGCGTTTCCTACAGAGAAAAGAATATTTTAGAGGAATGTGTACGTAAGTGTGTGTTTATTATGTCGCAATGTAAAGCAACACGAGGACTACTGAAGAGGACGACACATAATTTGGCACCTCCTCTCCACGCCAAAAAGGAGCCTCGACATATTTAACATGCATCAGCCCCACTTGTACAGCAGGTCTACCATGACACTAGGGCTCGAGCGCGCAACACCTGACCACAAAGCTACCGCAGCCTCATCTTTAGAGGAAAATTATTCTCCGTTAGTTAATATTCAATAAATTACACATTTGAAGAATTATATTATACTTATAATAACATAAGAATATTATTATAAGTATGGAAATTATCTTTTCCATACTTATAAAACATATTAAATACAGGTATTAATCTCTCTCCACCTTGTTAACAGTTTAATTGTTAATTTAATTTGTTGCATGCAATATTTTGTATTTATTTTATACACTCTTGAAGTCAGGATGTTTTTTGAGAATTTTTTAGAAATCTTTTATTGAAAGGACAAAATGATTGCTATAAATTTCGGGATGGCATCCTAAGGGGGTAATTTGTTATTTAATTAAAATTAAGAATTTATATATATATATATACGTATATTGAAAAAAGTAAACGAGCGCAATGTAAAATTTTCAAAATTCAATAAAAATTTAAAAAATCTATTACCCAGACTACAGAAAGTTATTAATTAACTAAGCGCATTACCCTCAGATTCTAAAGCGATCTTGTCTGTTCAAATATTTAAGCGATTTTAAGCATTGTCGCTTCCAGATAAATAAGAATAACAGAACATTCACTCGCAATACATTGCAATTTATACAATTAAATTTAATAACATTATTTTCGTTAATTATATTTTGAAGGTAAATTTTATCAGATCTTATGAAATAAACAATAAAAACAGTTCTTCTTTTCCACTCATCCTATTAATGTTTAAGTAAAAATGCGAGGATTATAAAAAAAAGAAAGAAATTCAAATCCGCATATGTAACAATTGAGAATACATTTAGGTATCTCATTAAATGCTTAAACGAAACAAATTAAAGAAAAATAAATGCAATGGCAATTTGATCATAATGTTTACAACTACTCATAATAAAAATTTTCTTATAAACTTGCCTTCATATGTAGGAGGACTTAACATTTATTTTTGTAAATACATTGAATCCATATTGATTTAGAGATTTTTTATACTTTTAATGTACGTGAGATAAAAGAACTTACAAAATCCTGCTTTTAAGAGAATATTGAAAATACGTGCATTTTATTGGAATTGCCTTCTTTAGAGAAAAATGTGACAATTTAATCATTTTTAGTATTAATTTTACAAAGAAAATAACTTCTACGTTTAAAATAACAAAATATATATATAACTTCGACTTTATAAGTATTCCTAAAGTCATAATATTTAGTAATACTTTCTCTAAACATACATAAAAGAAAACTTGAATATTTATATAGAACTTTCATTCTAAAATATACGATATCTGATTGGAAATATAGCGCATTAGAGAGAGCGAATTAACTAGACCAGTGATTTTCAACTTTTTTTTGTTGCGGTACACTTTTAACAATTTCAAAATTTAGCGCACACTAACAATGTAATAAATTCAAAAGAATTTTACTTATCTGTAATACACTTCGTAAAATAGTTTATCAAAAGAATTCTCAATATTAAATAAAATAAGATAAACAACAAGATGTGTATTGTGTAATTGATTAAATGTATTATTATAATTAATTTGTAATGTGAAATTTGAGCATGAAGATGTTTGATCATTTAGTTTATATTGGGTCGAAAAATGATAATGTCACTCTCATTTCCTCGTCTACATTTAAGTCTCGATTTTTTTTTTAAATTTGTTAACGCTGAAAATCTGAATTCATGCAAATAAGATGTAGAAAATTGTAACAATATTTTACAACTTTTTTGTTTATTATGAGCAATAGTCTAATTTTAATCCAAAATGAACTTCCGAAAGTTTTGAAATTAAATCTCGATTATTAAAGTTCGGAATTAGTTTTTTCTCTTCATGCAAAGTTATTCATGCACAGATGTATGCGTTATCACAAATGTATTACGAACCCAATCAATTTTTTATATGCATCTATCCACAAGAGGATAAATTAAATATGCCACGAATATACTCTTAGTTTATTTCCAATAACGCCCAACTGATTCGGTTCTGGAATTTATTTTTTTCTCAAAGTATAATTAATAATTGAAAAAATTGGCAGCACACTTAAGTGCCGCGGCACAGTGGTGGAGAATCACTGAACTAGACTGGAGTACTCTGTTATAGTTAAAAAGAGATTATAAGCAATTGTGGGTCGGAATTTATAGCTCTAATTTTCCTACACACCAGAAAGTTACCTCTTTTGATTATTTTTTAAACAGTAAAAAAACGAAAACACATAAACAAGTTTTCAGTAATTCTCAAATATTATCTGCATATTCGGTAATGAGTTGACACCGAATCAAACGGTGGAAATAATGAGTCCTTGAGAATTGCCGCCGTTGCGTAAAGTGCGTATTTACGGTTATTAGAAGAAGAGACCTAATTAGCACAGTTCGCTGTGTTGCAAGGAATAAAATTGCTCAAAAGTTGCGATAAAGAAAAAGTTTGAAAACTCGTAAAAAAAACCTTGCTCGATTTTTCACCGAGGCACGCGATCGCTTGTGTAGCAGGATGTCTAATTGGAACGAAAGAAATGAAGCTAATGAAAGTATAGAAGGACCTCTATTTAACGAAGTGGCTAAGCCCTGAAAAAAAGTTCGCTATGGGGAAAATTCGTAAAATGGAGATTAATCTTTCAATACATTTTAGAAAAAGCATAAAAAACATTTTAAATTCATATATAAATTATATATGTTATTTTAAAAAAGTAATTATTCCTACCTTTTTTGTAAATTAATATCTGTTCATTTTATACATCATACCCATAAAAAAACATTGCCCACGAATACACTCTTATTTTTAATTTTAAGATATAGTTTTATACTAAAATGAATGATTTTTTTAATGACCCTTTCTAGTTTTAAGCCTACAAGTGATTTTAAAGATACATTATTTTATAATCAATAATTTTAAGCATACACAACCCCATTTAATTACTAATAAAATCTGTTGATTTTATTTGCGTTTTTCGTTAGAAAAATTACGGCAATATTTTATTGCTGTCGATGAGTTAGGCACCTGGTAAAGCCAGTTCAAAATCATTGATCACCGTAAAAAGTGCTAAAAGAGAGAATTTGAAAAATGCCCTGAAATATTTTAAAAATCGAGAGAAAAAAATCGAATCACAAGAGAAAAAGTTCGTTAAATAGAAAATGTTCTTCGCTAATTGGAGGTACGAAGAAAATAGTACACTTATTTTACGAAGAAAATAGTAAAATGCTCTTGGTTCTAGGAAGATTGATTGATTGATTGAATATTAACGTCGCACTGTTCAGCTACACGAGGGCTTTTGGCGACGGACCACGTCATTTTGAACCATGGTCAAGTGACGTGGATGACACCTGAGCTGGCACCCCCCTCTCCTAACTACCACACCACACCAACGGGAGGACGTTTCAGCTCTCGACAGATTTAACGTGCATCGCTGCCCTACACGGCGGGTCTTTAGTGGTACTGGGCTCGAACTCGTGACAAAGCAAGCCACGGTCCGATACCTATACCACTCGGCTACCGCGGCCACTTGGTTCTAGAAAGAGGTTCGCAAAATAGAGAAATTTGCAATATAGAGGTTCGTTATATCGAGGTCCGACTGTATTTGGAAGAAAATAAAAACAAACTTGAAGTTGAGCAATTTTATAAATCCCATAAAAATATTATAGTATATATAAAAAATGTTACTGCATTTAAATTCCATGATCCAAATTTGGGTTTCTCTTGTGATGAACGATATAAGTGAAAGAGTTAGAAATAGGAAATTTTAATGAAAAATGTAGAAATCACCTAGAAGTGTTTACGTCGAGAGGGTAAAGGAAAATTTACCACGGAAAAAGCAATGCAATTGAAAAAGATCCCACGCAACGCTGTCCATACAGCTAGAGTTTAATTAACGTAAGTTACGCAGATTTTTTTTAAATATATTATTTTAGTAGATTTGAATTACTTTCTACGTTTATACTACTACAATTGCTTTCAGTTTATTATATTATCTAAAAATGTTAAAGCATCAGTAAAATATGAAATATCTCGGGCATCATTAACTAAATATTTTATCTTATTTTCATGTGATACGTACAAATTATCTATAAATATTTTTATGTTACTACTCTAAGTACGTAAAAATTTTTAAAAATTATTTTTAAACACTTTCTTAGCCTTTTAGATACATTTACTTGAAATGCACTTATAGTTTTCTACTATTATATGAAATTAAAATTAAAAATATATTTCTTTAGTTTATGAAAAGGTTAAAATGTGTGTAAAACTGTTTTAAATAAATTTTGTAATGATAATTTTGAAAAGCAGAAAAGGAATATTAAGTGCATAATCTATTAATAACATTTAAAACTAAAGATCTAGGGATGGACGTGACATTGCCAGATTTGAGACTCGCATCAACATGCCATTAAGAACCCACCACAACCACACAAACCCTCTAATCCAGTGATTCTCAACCTTATTTTTGTTGCGGTAAACTTTTTACCATTTAAAAGTTGGCAGCACACTAAGAATAACCCAAGTTTAAAAGAATTTTATTTATCTGTGATGCACCACTCCATGTAAAATATAATTCGATAACAATTTTTAATGTTAAATAAAATAATATGTACAACAAAGATACAAGTTGTTTTTTAATATTAATTGCAAATTAATTTTAAGAATACATTTAATGTGAAATTTGAGCTTGAAGATTTTTACTAATTTATTTTACATTGGGGCGTAAAAATGGTAATGCCATCCTCATCTACATTTAAAAGTATCGATCTTTTTTTTTCACTTTTATATTTATTAATGATTAAAATCCGAATTCACGCAAATAAGATGTAGAAAATTGTAACAATATTTTTAAAGCTTTTTTGGCTGTAATTAAACAATCGCCTCTAATTATAATTCAAAATAAATTAACTCTTCCGAATGTTTTGAAATTAAATCTCGATTATTCCAGAGCTAACATAGTTTTTTCCTCTTCATTTCAAGTTAATCCACATACAGGTACACAAATGAATTACGAACCTAATCAACTTTTTTGATATCGAAAGGATAAGTTAAGTATACCTCGAACCTTCTTAGTTTATGGCTGTAAAACTGCCGAGTCATTCAGTTCCAGATTTTTTTTCTTGCTCAGAGAATTGTTAATAATTTTTTAAAAAAAAATTTGGTGGCACCCAAAAGTGCCGCGGCACAGTGGTTGAGAATCACGGCTCTAATCGCACACATTTTTTCTCTCTCGGGATCAACTTCTGTCCCACGGATACATTCCCACCACACAATTGTTATAAGTGCATCGTCCATCTCCTTAACAAGAGACTTTTTAAATACCCAGCGTAGCAAAAAAAAAAAAAGAAAGAAAATCGAATTAAAGATTTCTATTAAAAAGCCCACAAAAACGTTTTAAAAACGACAGAAATTGAGGTTGAAGATATGCTAATTGTTTTAATCAAGGACGTCATAAAAACGATCCTAGAATTGGTCCCCCGCCTTTCAATTTTCACACCTACACCACCATGAAAAGTCTAATCAAGTGATGCAATTAAGATCTCAAATCCCTTTATTTATTGAATTACGCCTCTATTACACGCCAAGAGGTTCAAATAGAACTAGGTAAGAGAAAAAAGCTACCGAAATCAAACTTATTAGCTGTGTTTAAGTACTAAGTTTCAAAGTATAATCTACTTTCAGAATTGGGATTATTAGCTTACTGCAAGCACAGATAAATTTTGTTAAATTTACATATACCGTAAAATCTGGCGTATAACGCGCACCTATACTTTCACAAGCTGCCTTTTTAAATTTTTAGTTGTATTTGCGGTATAACTGGCATCCCCTTTTTTACGACGGAACATGAAATGTACGTGCTCAATTCTATTAGGTTTTGAAGTCCTTTATTGCAGGTATCATACCAAAAATAGTACACTGCTAGGTTTACAACCCTTTCAATTCATTAGGTTTGCCGTTGCTTTTACATAAACAGTGTTCCAATCTATGTTTAGTAGTCTAATTTTTTTATATGCTCGTCTCTTTATTTTTGAAACTATCATTTTTATTCCTGGCGTATTACGCGCAGCCATAAATTTCGATCTTATTTTTTGTGTTAAAAGTGTGGATTTTATGGTAGATCAAATTACAGAATACTTGATTAAGAGTCAGTCGTTTTGTCAAAGAAACTTGAAAAATACAATAAAAAGGATACAAAATCATATACTGTGTCATGTTTATTTTTCTGTAGAATTTTTCTTAAAAAAAATACTTTCTCTAGCCGAGTTTCCAAATACTTTTGCGTGCACAGCACACATTAATACAAGAAAAAAAACTTAATTATGAGTAATTAACTACTTTCACTAAACTTCTGAATATTATTTTCTTTTTAATGCAATTAATCCCTATATAAAATCAACAATTCAGCTAATTACTTTCGAATGAAAACTAAAACAACCTCATTAACTGAAATAATAAATGTTGTAAATATTATTAAGATACTTGTTAAGAAAATTCAGCGTGACTGAGTTTTTGCTAAATAAGTTTAATCATTAATTATTGCTATCCAATGTAAAGAAAACACATAATTGTTTGTATGTGACGTCCTTTATATTTAATAATCGTTAAATACAAAGATAAAGTAGTTTTCATTTTTACAAATTTCCTTATTAGCTGATCATACAATTATTTTTAAGACAGATAATCTGATATCACAAACGTTTATAAATTTCACTGATAATTTATATATTTTGCTTTGTGACAGATTTTTCAAACTCAAAGAGAAATATTTTACTATGAAGTGAAAATAGTTTGGGTAAACAATTTAATTTTGGTAAGTGATTTTTGAGCGTATTTATAAAATAGAATTCTATTTTAAAGAATATAATAAAATAGTTTTGATAGACTTTATTAAAAAAACAATTCAATTAATGAACGTCTCTTATTTATAAATATATAATGAAATTGAAACTGCCTTTTTAAGTATTAAGTTTTTTAGCATAAAACATTCTTGAGCAATCGTGTAAAAGAATAAATATTGTTATCATTGATAACAAATCGTAAAATATATTTACAGTTAGTCAACACTAATCACTATCAGCACACAGTAAACTGTTCTTTTTAATTTTATATATATTTGCGTGTGTGTATGTAATAATTCCTATTAAATCTTGAACATGTTTTAAATTTATAATGGTTCTGGCCTTTAGGACACGCGCGTAAATAATAACCAGCCACTCGCCTAACTATATCCACGCAGATCACGGGATTTGTACTTCCATTTGCCGCTTCGTATATAAACAGAGATTTTTGGAAAATCAGTCTCTTTCGCTACTATCCTTCGTCATGTAGCCGGCTGCGCGCGCGCAACTCGTGTTATTCTGTTTCATTATTGTGCTGTTCATATTTGTTTAGTGTTTAAGGTGCACAATAAACTGGATTACCAAACTACCAGACTGCTTCCTCTTTAATAACATCAGTAAGCAACATCAACCATAATAAATAATGATTTAATTAAGGAATCCTTAGGGAATCCAAATTATGATATTCAAAGTATTATATATATTTCTAAAATAATTCATTTTATACTTTAACATTAAAAAACTTTCTAAAATATATCTAAAGTGGGATTACTTCACACCTTTTTAAGATTAGCGATGTTTGAAAAATTAGATTTACCTGAATATATTTAGTCGTTTAATAATTGAAAACTAGATTATTTTAACTGAATTTAAGTCATATCGCCCTTTCTAAGAATTCTTCTCACTGTAAATAAAATTATGAATCAAATTCATAAAAAAAATAATGATACTTTCGAGGAAAAGGTTAACATTTTTTTCTGAAAAAGGAACAATTTCATTAACACACATTTCATTTAATAATTTCTTATTTTTTTCAATGCATTTCAGTTTTAACATAAATTACGAGAACCCAAACCCCATTTCTTTCTAAAAAAGGTTTCATTGTTGTAAGGAATAAAACTTTTACGTTTGTATACGTAAAATTTAAGTAATTTGAAATCCAAAAATATATATATATAGCCAAGTACATACAGTTAAGTAATCAGCATTTAAAATACCAAAAGTACAGGTTTTATTTTATATCCCTAATTGCTCTTTTGTGTTGTAAGTCAAGAGTGCTTTGTTCTTTTTAATAATATTCATGTTAGTACTCAAATTATTCATATTCTTGCATATACTTTGCTTAATTATAGCACGCGTTCTCGAAAATAATCTAATTACCCTTTATAAGACTATATCCTAAGTTACAGCTTTATACACCCTTTTTATATAACCAAGACGTATTTACTGTGTCCCATTTTTTACGTTTCTAAATACATGAATTTGGAAATACTTAAGAATATATTCCCATGCATTTTGACATAGAATTCATACAAACAGGGCGGGGCATAGTAATACGCCCATCTATTAATTACATGTTATGTATGATTAAGCACTATTAGTACAAAAACCACTTTTTTTGTGACCCAAGGATTTAAAAAATATGTTCTTGGGAAATTCTGAGCGTACTTTACATGCCAAACTTTTGAAACATTGTCCTTTTAATTAGAATATTTTCATCGATTTATGGTTATGAAAGTAAAATAAATAAAAAATTAATGATACTTCAATAAGAATAATTGATATCAGTGATTACATTGATAACTGCATTTATGTTTCAAGAAAACTAATTCTCAATGCTAAAAATTACTGTGTAAAGAAATGTGAATGCGATTTTTCGTACGCTAATAAAAAGCCTTTAAATATACCTAATTCATTCCATTTATTAATACGAATAGATCAATAAAGGATCCAATTTCCAATCAAGAAAAATAACTTATCTGGATGTCAAAGTTTCTTCCTACGTCGAAACTGCTTATTTAATGGGTTAAATTCATATGGCATCATAGTCACATGATAACTACAAACATGCATTTTCAGCCAATAAGTTCACAAATTTATGTGACGCCAGTGAGTGAGTGAATATTAACGTCACACTGCTCAGCTACACGAGGGCTTTTGGCGACGGACCACGTCATTTTGAACCATAGTCAAGTGACGTGGACGACACCCGAGCTGGCACCCCCTCTCCTAACTAAAACACCGCACCAACGGGAGGACGTTTCAGCTCTCGACAGATTTAACGTGCATCGCTGCCCTACACGGCGGGTCCTTACTCATGACATGCCTGCCATGATCCGATGCCTTGACCACTGGGCTACCGCAGCCCCTTTATGTGACGCCAGAGTCCAATGATAAATAAGATTAAGTGTTTCCAGCCTAGTCGTTTATGCGCTACGCTGACTTTTGAAGATTCTTTACAAAAATATATATAGTTATAAACAATAATAAAGCACACAGAGGTAAATAAAACGCCCTTGATTTAAAAGTATCTGTATAATATAAGATTTTTTTAATTCTGTAAAACTTTGTAAGAAATATTAATATTTGAACATTTTTACCAAATAAACCAAATCTGAAGTTTATCTAAATTTTACAAGTAAAAAAGTACTAGTCTAATGTCAGTTTTGAATTCAATGTAGAACATGGGATTGTATTTACCATGTGAGCGTCATTAATTTAGCCCATTACACTAATACAATAATATGCTTCACTACAATTCATACTGAGACTCACTTTGGCTCTTAAATTTTTAGAGATATTGCCTCTTAATTACAGTTATAGGAAGAAGAATTGCATTTAAGACATTTTTTTCACAATTCTCTTAAAAAATTAAACTCACGACTTGCTAAAAGACTTAAGAAGTGAAGAAAAAACGTAGGATGAAAGACAGTTTAATTTAGATTTCTACTCTAATATTAACAAATACACCCACGATTTCTTGGAAAAGCAAGATCCTATCTAATTAAGTGAAGAGGAGGACAACAATGCTACATACACAATTTAAAAAAAGAATAATTAAACCCAACTGTTATTAAAAACATGTCACGTTTTTTTTTTCGTAATTAACATCGTGAAGTAAATTTAAACTTAGTATATGGAGTCAATTATTTTTTCTTTGGTAGTAAACATTCAACAAGAACATGTTTATTACACAATTCTTATCTTAACTCAGAATTCATTAGAAATTGTATACAAAAAGCTTTCATCGAGTAGAAACATTTTTTTCAACAATAATTAAGCTATGTAACAATATCTTTCGGTTATTTCGGGGTATTACATAATTATTTAAAAATGAAAAATATAAAATAATTTACTTTTAATAATTTTTTTTGAAAGTTTGTGAAATTGGTGAGGTTAGTATTCTGTCTTTTGTCTAGTCGCGTATAAGCTTATAAATTATACATATATTTATGATTGAAAACTATATTTGTACTTCTAAGAATAATTTGTAGATTACTTTTCATAAGTAAAGAAGAAATATCTTTTGACTTAATCTCGAAGGAAACATCAGAAGTGTGCAGCAAGTAATACCTTTAAGAGGGCATTGAAAAAAATGGTACCTACTTATTATATCGTCGACCCATTTTGTCAAATCAAAAGGAGTTGCCAAATGCCCTGATATGCAGCTAATAGAGGAAACCGTTTTGGCGCGTGTTCGAATACAGTAATAATAAGTATAACAACATTTGGCGACATTTTTTGAATTTGTGATGTCTTTTCCTTTAGTGAAATTGGTCGCTGGTATAATACGTTAGTAACAAATAAATTACACAAATTCGGATTCAAATTCTAATTGACAGAGAATAAACAGCTAAGCATTTAGGGGAAAAGCGTACGAAGAAATATCAAAGCATCTGGCACAACAGGAAAAAAGTTTTAACATTTTTAATGATAAACCAATTAAATGATAAACCAGTTATTTTTTCTTTCTGAGATAAATCAGTTTAAAGTTTTATTTGTGCTATTGGGATGTGAATAAAAACGGACATAAGTTACCATAACTCTGGAGGGGGTTTAACTTAGAGCTTTCAAATTTTGTGAGATTATAGGTTATCTAAGTAATTTAAGCTAAAAGGATTGATTTGAATTTTTTATCAATGTTTCTCAATTGAATCTCATTGCGTCTCTTTAGTAAGAATGAAATTAAAATCGTTTTTCCGATAAAAATTTTAACGAATGCTACAAAATTTTCATCAGAGATCTATCTGTACACAAATTGAGAAAAGAGCAATAAACGGATTATATTAACAATCACAGAAAAGTGAAATTGCTATCATCATTTATTCAAACAAAATGATTAATATTAGAGGGAAAATTATTCAACTCAAGACAATGCTTTAATTTGTCATATTTAAAATCTAATTTGATGTACTTGAATTTTTTTCATGAGAATAATCTTTCAATCAAAAATTTATTCTTCTACTCTAATCCAAAATATCTCAAAGGCCTGTTCGGCAAATAACAAAACCATTACCATCAATACATTTTTGAAAAAAAGTTACAAAATGACGGGATATTTAAATACATATTTCATGCGGAGATGTGAAGATTTCTTCTTTAGTAAAACAACCTCTTTCCTTTTAATAACAAGACAGGATTTCAATACTTTTCGTGGCCCCACCTACTTAATCCTTTCCGTCTATGTTTATCCGTCAATCAAAATCCATACTCTTTGTTCCTACAGTTTGCCATGGTGAACACTAATAACAACCCGATGAAAGACGAACGCTAAAATTGATGCAAAGTAGATGGAGAAATGTAGAAGACTGGTTAAGGCTCGAGTCAAAACACTCTTGTGTTTTTATTTTACCCTTTAAAATTAAAGGTTTAAAAGCTATAATCAAAAAAGCGAAATACCAGCTTTAAGTTCTTGGGGCAATTTAAATTAGCAGATGGTGACGGTGTATATATTTAGCAGTAGTACTTTGAATGGAAAAAAACTACAGTGCACATCTTTTATTTAAACACTAGAATTAAAAGTGAAAAAAACCTATTAGCAAATTTTATTTGGGAACGTCGTCCACGCTGAAGAAGTGTTTAACGTATTTTTATAAAAATGGAAATAACTCCCTGTTTTAGATTTTAAGGTTGCAAGAAAGACAATTTTAAATAATACCAGGATATTGATTTCTCGTAAAAATGAAATTAATGTATAATAAAGGAATTTTTACTGAAAAATTTTAACGAGCGTTAAATGCATTAATAATTATGAAATATTTGTCTGTAAATTAAATTTTGATATACACTTTTGAAAATTTTTCCTGGTACTCAAAACATTTCATTTCAGAAGTTAATTTTTGGGATCTTATTTGTAAAATGTAAATATTTCATGTCATGAAAAATTATTTTTTATGTACTTTACTCAAAATATTCCAGGTGCTTTATTTCAGTAACTATCATTTTCAGTGTATAAATTTTCATAACTATCAAACAGTAGTTTTAATATAGTAATCACATTAAATAGTAATTAAATAACATCGATCCTATTTTAACGGATAGATATATTCTTCAAAAGTCAGTTGCACATTTTATGCATACATTTTTAGGTATTCAAAAAACTAGCATGACTTCGCTAGATATGACTTCTTTCTTTAAAAAATGTCACCTTTTGGAAATCAAATTTCCCTTTTCGAAAGCATAATGGAATTTTTTGAATGCCATCGTGGGCAATACTGAATTCAAAATTCTATTTTTAATTACACGATTTACTTTCACAATTTTGAAATTTAAATCCCTAGTTGTCTAAAATTTGCTATATTTGCTTTGAAAATTTGATTAAATTACTTGGATCGTTGCAAACACCGATTTTTCCCCCAATTACCAATGGTATCTTAAGTATCTTTAAGGACAATATCTCTCTTAAGGTACTTTAAAATTAAATATGTTTAAATTAAATAACACAACGTTTGGATTATTTGTCTTTTTATATTTATGGAAGCATCTGTCAATTATTTTATTTCAAAACTATTTAGTTTTTATTTATTGCATATCATACACGTATAAATTTCACACACACAATCATCAACTCTCCTTAATCTTTAAAAAAATATATAGAATCCAGAATATTTTTGAAAACCAGAACTAGATTAACACTGTTTAATATAATAAATATTAAAAGAAAAAAAAAGATTTTTAAGGAATATTTCTCTTTCCTTACTAATAACATAACTAACACTACAGTGAAAAATGGGAGATGAAAAATAAATTTCCTAAATAACAACAAGTGATGTTTTCTTCCTTTTCTTAATTTGTTCTTTCAAGATTAATTGTATTTCAATTATTTGAATTACCCAATTAAATACAATAACTAAATTTTTTTAAAAAAATTATTAAAAAGAAGTGAATAATAAACTGTCATATCATATTCTTTCGAATTCGAAACTTTTTTCAATTTGTCAAGATTTAAATTATCTTCTGTATTTTATTACGACACACATGTTTCCTGTCCATCACATTTATAATTAAGATGTAGTGTAAAAGTATAAAATTATAATTAAAATACATTTGCCTTGAAAGCTTTAAATAAAAATATCTAATGTTGGAAAAAGCGGAAAGAAAAATATTTTTCAACGCCTCGGAAATGCAATTTTTATTTTCTAATAAATCATCTCTTTTGCATGTCATACAATGAAAACTAGATGTTGAGAGGGAAAAAGAAAGATTAAATTTTTTGATGGGCATGATGTATTAGTCATTTTTTTAATGAAGCTATTTGCATCTATTCACATATACTATTGTCCTTCCGAAGAAGGTTGACAGTATGAATGAGTTATTGTCTACTCAGCAAGTTGACTTCGAAACTGAAAAGGCTTAGTACAAAGAGAAGTCTTGCGTTGCACTATATTGTAGATGAGCGGGGATTTTTAGTTTGAATAGTTATTGTTCCTTTCTCTTCGGAGTTGTAAACTAGTTCAATGACCTCTGTTAACAAGTTCTCACGAGAGAGAGATTTCATTTCATTTTCTTTTGCCATTCAGGGGATCATTTTAAAAATAGTACACGAGTAGAAATAGTCTTAAAATTTAGGTATGAGTAAAAAGAACAATGGATCAGTGGCGCACACAAGGGGATGGTCCAGTGGCGTAACATACACCCCTACAACCCCCGCATTGCTCGGGCAGAGGTTATAAGGGGAACAAAGCTTGATTAATCCCAAGAACGTATTTGGGCTTGGGGCCCAAAACCTGACTTTGCAGGTGGGCCCTAGTATTCTTCATTACACCACTGAGGTGGTCCCTTGTGTCCAAACCCTCCCTCCTCCACACACATAGAGATCTTGATCTTTTTTTTAAAATCCTACGCATATAGTATGTAAAATTAAATTAAGTATTTATTAGTAATAATTTATTTTATTGATTAATGCTAATTATTTATTCAATAATTTATTTTTTACTATTTTTTGTTCTCGACAATCGATAAAATCAAAAAAATGTCTGGTTGCGTATTGGAGCAGGATACGAAAATGGTGGACTTTCGAACCTGTATATATTTCGAAAAATTCTTTGTGCGCCACTCAACACCCTTTGAAAAATTCCTGTATGTGCCACTGTAATAGATTAATGACTTCCCAAAAGCAATGGGTTTGATTCATGTGATTGGTCACATGATAAATGCCACGTGTTTCGAGCCAACCGTTTCATACCCCTCATTGTTGCCATGAGTTGTTTTAACAGAGAAACTTTTCTCTAAGAATACATATTTGTTAACAATATCAACACAGATAAAAAATACACTTGATTTAAAAGTACCCGTATAATATTTTTTTTATTTTGAAACACTTTTTCATAAATTTGGACATTTTTATCAAATTTTCAAATTTAAAAGTTTATTTGGATTTTTAGAAGTACAAATCTACTATCAGATGTGAATTAATCGAAAAACACGTGATTATATTTATCACGTGACCATCGTGAATTTGACCTATTCAATGACATCAACTGAGTTGATTGATTGATTGATTGTTTACGAGCTTATCAATCTGAAACTATACAAAGGTTACTCTGGCGATGGATCCCGCAGTTTTAAGCCATGAGCAAATGACGAGTAAGTTATTTCAAATGAAATATTCATGCATAATCCTAAGAGTTTAAAATGCTAATCAAAATTTCAGATTAATAATTGATTAAATCATAGAATACAAAAATTTAGAAGCATTTAGCGTGGAAGATAACCCAGACTGAGAGATGACAAAAGTTCATTTTCAATACATAAAAATACTTCAAAACTGTTAAATAGATATTCAGTGTTTTTTAAATATTAATTTGAAATCATAAACAAAACAATCGCGTGTTTAACTTTAAATTTTAACACTGCTGAAAATATCAAAAATAGGGGAAACAGCTTAAGTAGCGTTAATATGATAGATAAAAGAAATTTATGCTAATTTAACTCAAAATAATGAAAGAATTTTTTTTAGCCGATTCCTATAATGAACTCCCGTAAACCGAGAAATAAATGTACCAATTTTAATAGTCTTCACCCTACAATGGAGCTTCTCTTTGTTTTATTGCGCCAAAAACAAAGAAAATTTAATGGTCTAACAAAGAAAACACTGACATCAAATCTTTCTCGTTAAAGAGAAAGGCGTTTTCTTATTAATCTATCATGAAACAAGTCTACTGATTTTATCAAACACCTACTGCCTAATGTTTTCGGTTAAACTCACAGGGCGCTCCTGTGCGAAAAGAATTTAATCTTCATTCGATTGTCAAGTATGTGTGTTTTTCCATTATCCCAAAATCGCGTTATAGAACACAACTATAGTAAATTCAATAGATTTTATAAACTTGTCAAGTCCCCAAAACTCGTGCAAAATTGATTGCTTTCAAACATATACACTAACTTTTGATTTAAAAATTAATATTTTATAATAGATGGCATAAGACAGACGCAAAAAGGTAAATAAAATGTTTAAAATTGCTGAAATGAGATTGTTACAACTTCTCACAATATTTTTCGAATGAGTTATTCAGTTTGTTTTATTACAGGAATTAAGATATGAACTTAACTATATGTTACGATGGTTCGTTATATTTCGCAAACACTAGGTAATAATTCCGTGCGTACTTCCTTTATTTAATGCTCCTGGTGTTATTTTTCTTATAAAATTTGTTTCTGTTGAATTTTCACCGAGAAGGGTTTTGAACAACGTGTGGTTAATACGGAAAACTATAGTAGTCTTATCACAAAAAATGATCACTATTATTTCATTAGATTTTTTTGTATGATATTCTGAATATTTGAATTATTCACTTTACATTACGAAAAACCGTTGATTTTTAGCATGCAAAATTTTCAGAATTTAAAATTAACTAAAAAATTTATAATTACACAAACAATTTAATCAAACTTTTTTTAAGAACGTAATTGGCTTAGTAATTTTAACTATAATTTTAAACATTTAGTATAATACAGCATAAAAAATATTAAATGGATGTTTGCTTCACTTACAAAATTCGTATTGACTTAAGATTAAAAAGCTCTATTTTTCCCACAGATTTATTTAATTATATATATATATATATATATATATATTTTTATATATATATATATATATATATATATATATATATATATATATATATATAAGCAATATTTTAAAAGTAATTCACAACAGATATTTAAACAGATGTAAATAAACTCCAGTTTAACTATTTGTATAAATGTACAAATAAAATACATGCACAGCAGACTTATAAGAAATTTAAATTTTCGTATCAGGACAAGCCAATATTCTTTAATATTTAGTAATTCATTTTTAAAAAATAAATAAAATGAAAGAAGCTTAAAAGCAGTTCATTAAGAGTTGAACTTTTTTCACAACACGTTAGTGTAAAAGAATTATTAGCAGAGCTTTCGGTTACTAGTCATGATTTTAGGTATGCAGAAATCCGAAAACATTTGATGCATACATTTTCAATACACTTTATGAATGTATTCCATACTTCTTTAATAATTTCGATGTTTGCCCTGAAGCTATAGATTTTATAAAACAAATTTGAGAGGAATATACTCTATGGAATTAGTTTATTGTTTATTGATTTTCTTCAGATAATTTTCTTCGAATATTGATGAAATTTCACATACATATAAATAAAATAAGCAACTCCTTCCATCTTAATCATTCCATTCAAAAAAAGATTTTGCATTCATTATTGAAAACGTTTGCTATTCAATTACTCAGCTTTACATGTTGCTGTAAAAATCCGACATTACATTATACTTTGTTACCGAGCGCGAATAGTAATATTTTTATCCCAAATATCACTTTATTGTTGATATTGATTACTAAATATATCATAGAGGAAATAATTAAAAAATTAGAACGATTGCCTTAAAATCACAGTCCTTTGTTTTGTATTTCGGATTCCTTCTCTTTCAAGTTATTTATAATGGTTTGGAAAATAATAGAAATACATAAAACACTTCATCTTCCAGAAGGAAGAAAAAGTAAAATTCTTTTGAAAAACCTTCCTTTTGGAACAAAAAACTATAATATTTCATTGCCATGTATGTAGGTCAGGGATTTTTAACTGCGAAAGGAAGCTTTCTAAGATTTCAAAGACACTTTAGAACATTTGTCAACATAATATGAATATCTATAAATTATGAGCAACTGTAAACTCGTTTTCAATTTATTTTACGTTTCCCATCCGAAAAACTATTCAGAAACTATTTCAGAACTAAATTTCGCAAGTAGTTTATATTTATTAATTGACATTACACTAAGAAGCAACGCGAAGGTTTATTGACGACGAACCTCGTAATTTTGAGCTACAGTCAAGCGACAAGGACGGCACCTGAGCTGGCATCTCCCCCCAACACTACGTCAACAGGAAGGCTTTCAGCCTCGACAGATTTAACATACATCAGTTCCTCTATTCGACGGTCTTTTAATGATACTAAGACTCAAACCTATGACTCGACAGTGTTAGCCAAGAGTTCGTGAACATGACCACTCGTGTACCGTGGCCACCAGGAAAAAGTACAACGAACCAAATAGGTTGAAAAGCAGTTTAAATTATTAAACCAAATTTTACGAAAATATTACAAGATAAATGGAGAATCAATTTTTTTCAATAGTGTAAATCAAGGGTGTCAAACTCAAAGGCGTACTTGGCCCAAATAAACAAGGTTTAACTTAAGATGGGCCGTAAAGAAAATCAAAATTTATAGAAACGTAGGTTTATTTCGAATAATACATTATAATAAACATATATAAAAGAACAAGAAACGTTTAATATGTACGTTCTGACACTTGACATCTCTTTTCTGCTACTATCTTGCCTATTTCGGGAGAAATTTTGGTATTTCATTGTATTACTGTGGGCCAATATATTGTCCGGGTTTGACACCTCTGGCGTTAATGATAATAGGTAATTATTGTGTTAAAATTTGTTTTTCTTATTTTAATTTAATGTTGTAAAAAGAATTACCAAATCATATTTTTTAAATCACGCTAATAAAACTTGTAGAATTCTGCAAACATATTATAAGACTTCTAAAATAATTCTGTAAAACATTTAAATAATACATTTTTATTATTTTCGAAAATTAATAAATAAAACTATAATAATATATATATTTTTTCCAAAGGCATAAATATTGCTTCAATGAATAATTAAACTTGTCTAACACTATTATTTAAACTATGTACAATTTACATAACCTATTAAATAAAATATTTAATACTTTATTTAAATGAATTTCGTGATATTACAGAGGGAAAAAAATACATCTAGACAAAATAAATTACACAATCAAATCTTATTACTCTTTACAACAATTAATCCCAGAGCCGTCTGGAAAGGAGTGAAACACACCAACTGTTTTTACGCATAATAAATACTCTCAGCATCTTTGAAAGGCTCGGCGTAATTCCCTTTAATTCATAAAGCTGTCCTACGGAGCGAAACATCCCAATTATGCTGCAACTCTCTTTTAAGGAGACTTTTTCGAGCCGACGCCCCTTAACCGTCTCGTTTTCAGACAAACATGAAAGTTCTCAAAACAAATGAGACTCGAATAAAGATATTATAAATCTCTCCCAAAGGTTTACTCTTTGTTTAGAACAGAGAACAAAGAGATGACGAAGGGGAAAAAAACGGAGGAAATTATAACTTCAAGGAAACCTAGTTATTATACTTCAAAGGGGAAAGGAATGGGTACAGAGGGTGCAAGATGATAATTGATTACATGGAAGGTATGAAATATGTTGTTACTTATCATACCTCTGAATGCAGGCGTTAGGTATTGATCTTTCCATTTGATGGATTGATTTACGGCCGTGATTGAGTGGGCCGTTCGCTAGGAATACCGAATGGGCCGTTACCGAGGCAAACGTTGCAAAAATGGTTGGCTGTTTTGAACTGTTACAGAAATATCCAGAGCTGTGATACCCGATTTTTTTAATATCAGTTTTAAAAAAATTGCTGATGAGTTTTAAAGTGCAGGTAGTGTATTTGTATGATTTCTGCACGAAAAGGAATTATTAGTCGAAATACTATTTTATAAATTATGAATGGTAAAATGTTTTTTTTTTCAAAAGAACTTTCTAATCAAATTTATTCTTCCCTGTTAACTGATAGTTTTTCCAGCTTTCATTATTTAATTAGGTTTAGGCATAATGATAATGCACACTAATGGTGGAAATGAAAGCGCATTTTAATGTACATTAAAAATACATTACATTAACTCAACACTTTATATATTAATACAGAACTTTTCCCATTTAGCTTACTATACAACATTTAGTATATATGCAATAGACTTGAATTAGGACATTTCTATTCTGAAAGGATATTTTGTCGGGTTGTACCAATTAACTTGCTGCAGTCTAAGGATGAAGACCTTTTGGGACTTTAAAATCCACATTTTATTGATGAAACACAAAGAGACAATAACAAAGACTCGCAGCGGCAATACAAAGGACAAAAGTACTCTTTTTTCACTCTGGAGACGTCAGCTTTTAATAAGTTTCGTCAACCGAAAGCTTTTAGAGTCATGCGATTTACGGTAAATACTTTTGAGATGGATCAGAATACGCGGATGATGCAAAATTGCATCCTCTTGTTTTAAAATCCCTGACGTGGCAGTTTTTAAAAGATAAAGCTATGGCTACTTCTAGTTAATTATGTAAGCCAAAAATAAGTTATCGAGCGAAGTCTTGGAGAGCTTAAGACTTTTACGAAATAAATGAATCGAAAGAAAATTTATTACATATACAAATTTGTGCATTGTTTTTGTGTGTTGTTATTTCTGTTATTTAGGCATACTTAATCAAAATAATAAACAGTTGAAGGTTCATATAACGATACATAAACCGTACATATACCACATAGAAAAAAGTTTCAAGAGTGACGTAATAAAATAATTTTATGAATTTATATTCAATATTCAGAATATTCGTCAAGTTCAATTCCCCACATTAAAACATATTTCCCTATCGGACTCGACACGAGAGAGCTAAAGCAGCTTCAACTTCAGTATGCATGGTGTAGCGAAGGAAAAAATATCGTTCCACCCTCCTCAATCCATTGAACAAAACGGCTGCTTGGCAACATCGGCCCCACCCATCGGTATTGGTATAAGCAGTGCAATCCCACGAAGAAATCTGACCAATCCCTGCTAATAATTCATGCAGACTTAGAGCAAATAAATATCCCCTCAACATGAAGTATTCTAGTTACCTCATGATACGCAAAATGTAATTGAGCTATAAATTTGGGGTTAACTTGATAGAGAATTTAATAAAGGAGGAGGGTGGGAAAGGTAGATATCAGAAAAGAAAATCCGAATGTAGAACTATTTTTGCCACATTTTGCAATTTATTTCGTATCTTTTCATCTTTGTGTCGACAGTTTCATTACATGTGAGATATCTAAATACTCTAGCTGCACTTGCTATATTTTAAAATTCTACAATGTGTCTTCTTTATATATTTAATGTACGTACACATATATGTATATATTCGCATTAGTCGTGATTATTACGAAGAATATAAACATTTAAAAGCTGTGTAGAATTACTATAAGTTTAAGAATATACGACAAAGAATATTTAAGGTAAAAACAGCAATAAAGGAAAAAATGAATATATGTACCGTAAAATCAGGCGTATAACGCACACCTATGCTTTCGAGTTGTATTTTGTTTTATTTTTATGTATTATTGCCGTAAAATGCGCACCCTCTTTTTAAGGAGAAACCTGAAACGTACGTATGCAACATACTTATGTTTTTAAGTCATTTATTCGACGTATTATCCCCCCAAGTTTTAGAAAAAATAGTATACTTCTACAACACTTTAAGTTCATAAAGTAAGTCATTTCTGTTAAATAAAAAGAATTTTGATGTATGTAGAAGTCTTAATTACTTTAATGCTTACCTCTTTGGGTTTTTTTTAAGTTTCATTTTCATACCCCGCGTGTAACGCACACCCTTAAATTTCGATCTTATTTTTTGTGTTAAAATTGCGCGTTAAACGTCGTATTTTACGGTAGTTATTTCGTTATACTAAGCACATAAACAAGTTAACGTTAGAAAACATTAGACTCCTAATCAATATCTCTAATCTAATGCAATGTATATATAAATGAAGTTTCCCTTTTTCTATATGTGCGTGTGTGCGCCAAAAAACTACCAATTTTTAAATAAGTCTGTTTCTCTTTCGTAAGACCTAAAAATGACCAATACGAAGTCTCAAAAACCAAATAGAAAGGGATCATATGTAGGAAATAATCATTGGAATCTATCGGAACTAATTTTAATGCAGCATTCGCAGCAATTTCAATTTTAAAACATTAAAAAATAAATTTTCTTAATTGATTCAATTCCTACTATTAAAACTCACACTCTCTATTTATCCTGGTAGAATTTTCAATTGTTAATAAAATACATTTTAAAGCATTCAATTGAGCTGAAATTTTATATACATGATTATTTTGGATGACAATACAGTAATTTAATTATAATTAATAGAAATTAACTGATTAAAACTAATTATTTAAAGAATTACAAAAACAGCCACGTCGGCGTTTTTTGGCGACTAGCGACCCTTTTCAAGTTTTGACACAAGTCAAAACTTGAAAAGGTTTTTTTCTCACGTGTTAAAGCATTCAGTTGAACTGAAATTTTTTGTTTTGTGTGTGTGTGTGTGTGGATGACAATACGATACTTTAATTATAGTTAATAAAAATTAATTACCACTGAATGTTGCGATTTTGTCAAATGTATATACATATTTATAATACTTGTAACTATTTAATAAAAAGTAGCTAAAATAAAATTTTTCTTTGTTGATCTAAGTAGGAAAATTGACTTAAATTTTTTTTTATATTACTTGTTTTTTTGGAAACATACATTGATAACACACCAACATATTTCAAAATACAATTATTTTACAATTAACTCAATTCTTACAATTATTTTTATAGCTCTAAATTCCAACTAAAAATCTAACAAAACCATAAAACATTTCAATAAAATTTATCCTTAAATATTATTTTTAATAAAATTTTTAAAATAAATAATCTTTTTTTTTCGTAAGTTTGAAATTTCAATTACATAATTTTTTTCCTTTAGTTCTTGGATTCGTTAGAAAAAGTCCAGCCCTGCCTTATTTTATACAATAAGTGTGAATCTGGAATTAAATCATATATTCAACTCCTTTCTTACAAAAAAAAGATAAATAGCAGGGGAATTATAACCGGTGGAAAACTTTGGTTGTCAAATCTACGATGAATATTAGTAATTCTATTCTTGAAAATGAATTCAGAATAAATGGATAAAAAAAATATTTGTACGAAGTTTCTTAATCCGTGTTTGCTACGCTACTCACTTCAATTTTTAATTTCAGTTTTTTCACCTTCAAATTTGTTGACATACTGAATTTATATTTTCCCTTCAACGCGATGATTACCGTACAGGTGCACAATACTTTACGGGAAATTACTTTTTTTTACGATTAATCAACACTTGCACAATATTATCCTGTGCGCGATAGCATGAAATAGTTGGATATTATATGCATAAAATGTAGTACCCTAAAATCCGGTGTATAACACGCACCTATACTTAAGAGCTGCAATTTTTAATTTTTACAGATATTCGCCGTATAACACGCACCAACTTTTTTTTAGAAAAAACCTGAAATACACGTGCACAATGCTCTTATATTTTGAAGTCATTTAATCGAGGTATCAACACTTTGAAAAAAATGGTATACTTTTAGAAATACATCTCTTTAAGTTAATAAGAAATGCCATTTTTTTTTAAATAAACAGAACTGTTAAACCTGTTTTTGTGTGGTAGATAGGGACTGCATAAAAGAAATCGTACAAAAAAATATTCGAGAAAATTTCATAAATACTTACAAATAACAATTTTGTCGACATACTACAAAAAACTTTTTTTGTGCGGCGCAGAGGGACTGCTTAAAAAAAGTCGCACTTAAAAACGTCAATTATTTATAATTGTCAATTATTATCAAATAGTACTTCCAAACAAAATAAATTAAAATCCAATAAAAACATTTTTAAAACATTAAATTTCTCATTGTATCCACGTAGAAATTTTTACAAAATACACTTGCATAACTCACTGCTACTCATTACAATCGAAAGTCAATATCTTCCTGTGACTAATTAGTTCGAAATCGCTTCTTCACTTGAGGATACAATTTCAATTGATCTAATTTTCGGCACCTTAAAGTAAGAGATAAGATTTTGCGATAACGGTTGGTTGGTCAGTTGCTTGTGAACGTCACGATAAACAGATATGCATGATAGAAGCTCTTTTTGGAATTTTAAACTCCTTTCGGAGTTGGTATCTTTGTTAAGAAAATGCTTTTCCGATTTGTTGGAAAACTGAATCCCAGTATATAAATTGTATCTGCTCTCAAAGAGAATCCAGTTCTTTATAATCTACCAAATTATTGATAATGTCACTGTCATTGAAAGTTCCGTCTTTAATCAAGTGCGCGCTGCTTTTTCATTTTTGAAGCTATCCTTTTTATACCCTCATAAATTTTGATCTTCCATTTTTTGTGTTAAAAGTTCGCGTTATACACCGGATTTTACGGTAATTCTTTATTTTTAGGATAGAGCTCGAAAAATATTGAAATTCATTTTAATGTCAGTTGCATTCAATCATTAGTTACAATAAAGCAATTAAATGTAAATACTTGCTCTTTCTTTAGAAAAAATAAAATTACATCTTTGTAAAAACATTTTTTGGAAATATTTTGCATTAAATATATGCAATAATAATTAACTCCTAAATCACAATACATTCTCCTTAATATGATAGTATTTTATTTAAAGTTTTCAACTATATTTCACATTTATTAAAAACAATACATGAAAAAAATACAATAAATTTATTTTCTTTAATAAATAACTTATAAATTTATGTGTATACATAAATATGTATAAATAAATGCTTATATGTCTTAAGAAATTTGCTATTTATGTATATTTTCTTTATAAAAGTGAAACATCAATATAGAAGATTCTTTATCTTCTTGAAATTGCGAGGTAAAAGACTTGTAAAAATAATTGACCTCAAGTCTTTTCTTCATTACTTCTTATAACAAAAGTTATAAGAAAACATTCCCTGTAATATTAATTTGCAGAACTTAATAAAAACAATAAATATAAAAGACTAAGTATCCTTGCAATGGCGAAGCTAGTCCTAAGTGAGCCCTTATATAAAAATTTCTTGAGAGTCCCCTTTTTAGGAAAATAAAAAAAAAAGATCACATTAATTACATATTTTATTACACATTATGATCACAATAGAAACATATTTGAAAGTGTCAAACATATTGGGGCTCCTACGCCCCCGTATCCTCGGCTCGTTAAGAAGGTAGCAACATTGCGATCAATAACTTATCTTACTAATGACTGCATTTCATCTATGGTGGGGCTCGAACCCAGGACCTTCCACAAGCAATGCGAAGATTTGGAAACAGTTTCCGAAAAGAAAACACACAAGCAAAAACCACATCAGATCGAAAACTATTCTCTGTTTATATTCCATACTTACAAATTTGCATATGATTATTTTCTCTTTCAGCTTAGAGATGAATGAGATATTATGAACCCAAATATACCAAAAATACCTCACAGTAAACGAGTCGTAGATCTCTATACTAGCATTTATAAGGAAGACTTTGAGGGGCAGAGTTGATCGATCCCCCACCCCCCAAAATTTTTTTAAAGAATCACGGCCAAATTTTTTATAACGCATCGATGAAAAACATCGTCAAAGCAATTCATGAGTAACTGTAATTGCTCAAACTAAATCATAGCGATTAAGGTCTAAACCAGAACTTGACTTCAAGGAAACACTATCACTTCAACAAAATTACTACAACCTACTCAAGCATATTAAGTTTCGATATTTTTATGTTTCATAACGTACAAAAAAATGTCAATGCCAAAATATTTTATAGATTTAAGTGTTGTATTTTTCCCATCTGAGTTTTTAATAACAATTATGAAAAAGTGAACCTTATCCATCAAAAGCATTTGGAACTTCATTTCATGCCGACGACCTTAAAACTCAGTGAAAAAAAGATGAAAATGGCATGATCACGTGTGACAAGAATAATTGCAACTCATTACTCATCTAAAATTGAGAGAGAAAAAAAACTCACCCTACATCGTAAGACCATGTTAAACATTCCTCCTTGTTTGTTTCCGAAGGAAATCGCCTAATTTCGGTTTAGGGAGGACATTATAGATGTTTTTGGGCGACAGCACCATGTGCCGTTCTGCTGTGTGCCTGTAGTAAAGATTGATTCTCTCGCCATTCGTCACGGATTATTACACACTTGACGAACTATTCGGATTTGCTTTCGAAATAAGGTGTGTATATCTAAAAGCAATTAATTTTCAGATTAATTTCTGTGGAAAGCTCGAGATTAGAAAAGATGCTGTGTGAAACAGAGAAAGGAAACGTAGACTTAATTTTGCTGTGAAAAGAAAAAGAACAGACTAGCATTTTCAGATATTGTACATACACGTTTTATCATAAGAGATGCATATAAACTAGATTTAAAATTATGATTCAATGCTATTTAAAAATAAATTTCCGATAGCATTAGAAAACCATGCAAAAGTAGCTGGGTGAGAAATTAGTATATATTCTTTTACTTCAGGTATTCAAGACATAACATATATGCATACATTCTTTTTTAAAAATATATTGTTTTTCTTTTTAAGGAACTTTTTTGCAAAACAAATGTTTTATTTTCATTAAATATCTTTTGTTTGTGAATGTTTATTTCTTCCTGCGGGTAATCATTCCTTATGATTAAATTTACTATCCTACTTAAACACCTGGCGAATTCTAAAAATTATGTGCCATAAAATTCAGCATGTAACGCGCACCTGTACCTTAAAGCTGCATTTTTGTACTTTTAGGTATATTCGTCGTATAACACGCACCCCTTTTTTTACGAAGGAACCTGAAATGTAATTATGCAATTCTGTGATGTTTTGAAGTCATTTATTCGAGGTATTATCCCAGGCTTTTGAAAAAAAAATAGCATACTTCTAGAGCTGCAACTCATAAGATATGTCCTTTAAATGAACAGTATTTCGATATATAAAGAAGAATTTTTTTATGCTCATCTTTTTTAATTTTTGAAACTATTATTTTTTATACCCGGCGTATAACACGCACCCATATGAATTTAAATCGTATTTTTGGTGTTAAAGGTGTGCGTTATATGCCAAATTTTACAGTAATTTTTTCCAAAGTAATCTAGTTTTTAACAACAAATCTCTATAGGGTCATTATCTTTTAATAGTAATAGTTGAAGATGAAGAATCCTAACAGAAACAAAAGCATGATCTTGAATATTACGTTAAAAACTGCTTCTTCGTAAAACAGTATGCAAATCATTCCACCGAAAGCGCCTGGATTCTTAAAATGTTTTTGACGCTCCTCAGCGTTTCGCAGAGTAACCCTCGAGGCCTGCGTGTGGGATCTGAAGAAATAATTGAGACTATGCGCAGCCAATAAGCGTGAACTAAAAAGATAAAAGTTGAATCCGAAAACTGCAGGAAAAAAAATTGCAGAGTGCATATTCTAATTATCATTATGAAATGATATCTGTAATTAAATTGAAACAAAATTAAAAAGAAAGGTAACAAATTAAGTTAAGATTTAATCTATTTTACAGCGTATTTCAATATAAAAAATGTTTCATATCAAGGCCACCCCAAAATTATGAGGGGGAAATTAGTCATTTTTTCTTTACATCTCATACACTTTATATCTCTCTTATTGTATATTTATCGCAAATTAGACTGGAGATCAAGCGCGATATTAAACTATTTTTTAAGAATATACATTTTATGCTAATGTTAGAGTTCTTGCTAAGCAAATGTTATTTTATTTTATTCTGTTAAAAAATATAAATCTTACTTTAAATTCACATATAGTAATCCTGCAACTGTTCAGGTATCAGAACATTTAGTTGTAAAGAGTGTTTTTTTCCAGGTATAGAAGTTTAAGTTGGCATTACTTTCCAAGATGGCGACCGATTTAACAGCTGTCAAGTGATTTATTCTCAGTTTGATTTGGCAATTCATCAAAACGATCATCAAGCAAGGCGTAGATTCGTCGAATAGACCCAAAACGAGATTGCCGTTGTTCCCAATTTTCATAAGCGAATTTTGTTTAGCGATGAAGCGCACTTCTGGTTGAATGGCTACGTCAACAAACAAAACTGCCGCATTTGGAGTGAAGCTAATCCACAAGTGTATGTCGAAACACCGTTACATCCAGAAAAACTGACTGTTTGGTGCGCTTTTATGGGTTGGTGGAATCCTTCTTCAAAAACGATGAAGGCCACAACGTTACAGTCAATGGTGATCGGTATAGAGCCATGATTACTAACTTTTTCATTCCTGAATTGAACAATCATGATGTCCAGGAGCTGTGGTTCCAACAAGACGGCGCAACATGTCACACAGCTCGTGCCACAATCGATTTATTGAAAGACGTTTGGTGACCGCCTAATTTCACGTTTTGGACCTGTGAATCGGCCTCCAAGATCTTGTGATTTAACACCGCTAGACTATTTTCTGTGGGGCTATGTAAAGTCATTGGTCTATGCGGATAAGCCACAAACGCTTGACTATTTGGAAGACAACATTCGCCGTGTTATTGCCGATATACGGCCACAAATGTTGGAAAAAGTCATCGAAAATTGATGTCCAGATTGGACTACATCCGAGCTAGCCGTGGTAGTCCTATGCCAGAAAACATATTTAAAATGTAATGCCACAAGATTATCTTTCGAATAAAAAAATCATGTCAATCGAATAATACATCGTTGTTTTATTGCAATTTAAAGTTCTATACCTCTAAAAAAACACTCTTTACAACCATATGAATCTAAGTTCATTTGAGGTATTAGAAGCTTCACAAAATAATTTTATATTTCTGTATTAACTATAAAATGGGGCTTTTTGTCCAGTTAATTTCCTTTTATTGTTACTTTCTTAATTTCGTTAGCTTAATGTGCTATCTTTTGTGAAACCCAAAAATAAAACTATTTCTATTCAATTAAGTTATAATTATTTAAGTAACTATCTTTGGGCTATTTTAAAAATGTAAAAATTTAAATTCACATTACTTGAATGTTATATAAACCCAAACTATTATAGATCCTCAAATAGATTTTCAATTAATACCGAAAGAAAATTCAAATATTACTGCGTTTGCTTTTAATGCGAATTCCTTAAAACTTCACTTGTGGATTATAAATTGCCATTCCCCCTTCAAAAAAAAAAGAAAGAGTGGTAGCAAAATTGTCCCTTACAGAAACAGACACACACTTTACCCCATTTTTAAGTGCACTCACCTTATATAATCAAGCAATGATGCAATGAATTATGTTTAATTCTTAAGCAGATACAAAAGAGAAAAAAGAAAAAATTGATAACTGGTTAAAAAAGGGTGTGGCAAAAATTTACTTTGATTTATTCACCGATTCGCTTATTTAACATGATTTCTCATACATTATAACGAAAGAAAAATTTTAAATTTAAATATCAGTGTGTACTAAAATCGAAAGCCTAGTCAATTATTTTTGTAAGCATCGTCAATGTGATACAAAATATATGATTCAAAGACAAAATAAACAAAAAATAATTATTTCTTAATTTACTATAATCCCAGTTCTGCTTACAATTCTATGAAGCAGCCCGATTTTAAAGAAAATATAAATCTGTTGTGCATACGTGACTTAAACAGTTACGAGATTTTATCATTTACTTAGTGACGGATTTAGGTTCGATGGCGCGTCCTAGGCCCAAGTTAATTTGACAATCTTGTATATAATAAGAAATTTTTCAGTACTTATATTTGCTAGATTTTAAAAATTTTACTACTTACATGATTACTTATTTAAAAAATAATTCTACCCTTTTTTAATATTGACATCTCGAGATTGCCAGAGCAAGAAAAGAAGCTTTAAAGTTTAGTCTTATGGTTGATAAAAAACAAAACCGATTTCAAATTTTTGTCGTCTCGAAAATTCTGGTGCCCCTAAAAATTTGCCGCCTTAGGCCGGCGCCTCGCCTAAGCCCGTCACTGCATTTACTGCTGACAAAAATAAAGTTTTGGATTAGCTTCAGCCGAAATCCATCTTTCCCAAATACACCTCCTCATCAGAGCGAGAACTGCCCACCGGATTGTCATTTATGGCTGCTAAAGATTTCGTGATTTGAATTTGTCTTTTCCCCGAAGTAGGGAGCGCTCCATTTATAAACTTTCCGAGACACGATTTGTAATCAAACATTGTTATCATTAATGTCAAATCACTCCCCTTTTAGGATAACAAAACGAATCTAACATCTATTTCAGAACAGAGCGGAGTGAACAAGGAAGAGGCGGTTCCTCGCCGCAGAAGGTCGATTTTCTCAGCCTCGCAGTCATAAGCACATTGAAACAAAGTAGAGCGACTACCGGCTCTCTGTGACCTCTGAACCGAAAGGCGCTGATAAATGGACGCGCGATAGAATGAAAGGTGTGGCACATGAGCAGCGGTTCACTTCATAATCCAGAAGAATTTAAAGTCAAACGTTACCGAAACAGAACAAATTACGCTAATCACTGGATATGCGTATTCAATTATAGAGAAAAAGGATTATGTTGGAGTTGGATAGTTGTTTTCAAACTTTTTTTTTTTTTTTTTTTTTTTTTTTTTACTAGGCTCCTTTTTTAAAAACAATCTAAACTTGGTGTCACCCAATTTCTGAAACAACTGGTTTCTAAATTAAAAAAATATTTAGATCGTAGTTCCGCATTAGACAGATAAAATTTAATGTTATATTATCTTAAATATATGCATACAAATTTTCTTTATTATGTGCATATGTTTAGAAAATTACATTTTCGAACATAGCGTGTCTCCCTTTGAGCTAAACGTACCTCCCCGCAGGCGCTTCTATTAGTTTAGAAACTATCGATGAGTAAAAACTTAGCTAACATACTAATAAGCTCTACTGCTCGGTTATTTCAATCGCAATTCATTTTCTTATTAATATATAATTTTTTTTCAATGAAAGGGAAAACCTCTTGTAGCATAACATACTATATTATGAAGAACATAAAACTTTTTCTTTTGATGTCTTTTTCGTAACGCAGCAAAGATTTAACGAGTGTGTATTCCCTAAAATAAACTTTTTTCACATAGTCACGTTTTGAATGTCATTTTTTTCTTTAAAAAAATTACATACTACCTAGAGTCCAGAATATAACATTTTCAGAGCTACTTAATTTCCAAATCTTGTTTCATAAGAATTTTTTTTGTTTTGTTTTGAAAGAGAAAGCTGGATCATTTAAGTTTTCTTCTAACGGAAAAAATGCTTATTGATGACCAAACATAAGACTAATTTCCATTACGTTGAAAGCAACAAAAGGATACTGCTGAAATTAGTAAAGAAGTAAAAAAATGAGAAACAAAAACACGTTGGTGTTATGAAATTTGAATTATTCGAGCATTCCGGTATCCAGATTAATTTCGCGACTTTTAATGTACTATGTAATGCCAACTGACAGAATTCTTAGTGATCAAAAGTCGTGTCGTAGAAAATGCTTAACTTTTAATATTAAAATGGTAACAGAACTAAATAAAAAAACCTTAATAGAAAAACTGGGCATTTCCGTCCAAAGTCTGACTCTTGTTAACCAAGTGAAAAATTTATCCATAAACTAATGCGGGCTCAATTATATCTATCAGAGTATTATATTTTTGCTAAGCGTTTTCTTATAAATAACTCTTTGATTTTGAATTACATTCGCTTTCTTATACAGTCAAAACTATAATTTTTCAATAATAAAGATAACTAATGTAATGACAACTACTACTAGGAGACTTAAAAAGTTTTAGACAGCTCTTTCACTGGGAGAAAAATGAAAAAATTTCTTATCAGTATAGTTGAATTAATAAATAAAAATGTTTCTTAATGTTATCTAAAAAAATGCATATAAAGTACACATCTTTTTTATAGTTTAGTAATGGAATCGTTCATTTCAACTAACACTCGGTTACCGGAGAACTTAATTTTTTTAAAAATAATTGCAATAAGGTCTTGGAAGATCTTTCAAAACAAGATCTAAAATGGCTCAGCAATTTTGGTTCAGTTAAATAAACAAAAGAACAATAAATAAGAATATATCATAACGATTTTTGTAATGAAAAAACGAGATTTACCATTGAAAATGAATCGAAAATGTTTCAACTATATTAAGACTCCCTAGGAATGAAACTGAGAACCCCCTTCTCTATAAACAGATAATGATTTATAAACCTGGATCAAGATTCTATGCCACGCGGCTGGCCACTTCTTAAAATTTATGATTTATGAATGCAGTTTCTTCACTAGAGCTTCGGTTGGCTACTTAGATGCCTTTATAATAGGTCTTTTGCTTCTATTTACCAAGCCTAAGGTTAGAAGGTTGCATTATAAGCGCTGCTTTAAATTATACACACAGCAGCCATCACCTCCAAATGAGATGAATTTGAATGCGAAAGGGATCAGGGTGATTAGTTAAGCGAAATATGCTGTGGCCGGTTCTCTCTTTTGTTTTTCTTTCTTTCTCAAACTCAACCTTATTAAGTAACACTTGCCTCGAAAAACATAGCTCTGTACATTTCGATAGCAACGTAAAAAATTGCGAAAAACCGGAATATTTATTATCAATATATCAAGCGAAAAAGAAACGTTTGACATTGGTGCAGAACTATTAAATAATGCGTGTGACAATGAACTTTGAAAGTTATTATAATAGGGAATGTTTTTTTCTTGTCCAAAACACTTCCTTACGTCAAGTTAAATTATGTGTCCTCTATTCTGTAGGCGTTGCAGAGACCACTTGAGAAATCCATTCAACCAACTGCCTTCGGGTATAAACATGCGGTGTTTCTCCAGGACATGAAACGAGACGTTTCTCTCTGACCCAATAACATTTAAACACCAAACAAGATGGATTTGAGCGCCTGGAAGTACGTACTTCTTGAACAGTTTTCTTAGCAGAAAAAGCACTGGAATAAAGTTATGATAACAAGAAAATTGCTGAATCGAATGCAGACAATTGCCTTCGCAAAATTAAAAATATAACAAAAGCTGTTTTGAAACTTATGAAAACAGAACAGGAAGAGTTAAGTAATTTCTTCACAACTTACTCAAAAATAGCAAGATATCAGAAGTCTGTGTTTTTGCTATCGTTTATATTAATAATGAAAAAACAACTTATTCTATACAAAAAAGTAAGACTATGATTGTTTGAAAAATAGAATAAGAAATACTTATTTTTGCAATATTAATTATTATTATTATTGCCTCTTTTGTGCAATATTAAAATTATAATACTTAAATATATTCTTTCCTAAAGAAATTATATGTACCAAGAAACAATATTGAAAGAACATTTTTTTTTAAACTGCATTATCGAAGTGTATTTTTGTTACTATTATTTATAAAAAATTTTATTAATGTTCAGGTCATAAAATAGCACAGAAAAAGTAGTTATTTTAAGAGGAATTCAAATAAGAGAAACATACGGTAGTATGTACATGAAATATTAAAGAACAAAATAAGAAAATTTAAATTTAAAAAAAAACCATTGCTTTTGATACTAGAGTCTCCCTATTAAATAGCTTTAAATAAACATTTCTCATGTAAATTTTTCTGTTTATGACGGTGTTTTAATTGCATTAAGTACTCAAATGCACACCTGATTTAACTTTTAAAGTTTGGGCCACTTTGCACAGGGGATGATGCACGTTAAATCTGTCAAGGTTTAAAATCCTCCCTTTGGCGTAGTGAAGAAGTTCGGGGTGAAAGTTCAAGTGAGACCTCCTCATCATTCGACGAGGGTTCAATATTGTGAGGTCCATCACCAATAGCTCTCGCGTTGCTTTAAAGTGCGAATTTAATAAACAACCAAGTTGAGCTTCAGCTGTTTTGAAATGCCTTTTAATTAAAAATGTGAACTTTAAATGGCACAAAACCAACTCTTTATGATAAATCTTTCGACATTTCTACCACATACATCTACGAGAATCTATATTACATTTGAAGACGACATGGTAGTTGTAATTGTAGGTAACAATAATGCATTCAACTGACAAATTCATCACTGAATGATTTTAGAAAAACTTTGTGTATTTGATAAACACTGCGTTTCAGTATCGCATTTATATATAAATGATTATTATCTAAAGTTAATTTTCAATTACAATCGAAAAATACTGCCCAGATCTTCAACTGACGCCCAATCACATTTTGGAATGCCCAACCGTCGCAACAAAGTTACTAAAAATGGGAATGGTCCCTCTGAGGGACTCTTTGCGGGAGCTCCTGTACAGCCCTGATGCTCCCAGAATAGCAGAGGCAGTGATCAAGACTTTCGACGGAATTTAGTGATATCTACTGCATTTATTCATGGACACGAGAACAACAATCGAAAAATAAAAGCGTTAACCGAGCTAATACTTCGGTACCCAAAAAAGTGTTTTGAATTCGTCAAAATTAAACCTACCCTCAATCCATCTTTTGTGGGAATTCTTATAAGTTTATTTTAATTGCCTTGATTACTAAGAAATCTATCGCAGAAGAAAAAAATGAGTTATCAATTCATAAAGAAATAAAAATAATGTCTGTCGGAAATAAAGGGAAATCACCGAGGTGAACAATTAACGATACAAAATGAGGTCTAAATGCTTTATAGGGCATTTAAAACAAAGTTTTTGAACCATAACTTTAATTAGAAAATGCTACTAAAAACAAATGAAAAGCATTAAGAATGAGAGAATAAAATTGATGACGGATTTTTAAGTTCAATTAATAACTTCAAATTCAGGTACCGAGAGAAATTTGACTACTTACAAACAAAATTTATAATTTCGTTTCGATAGACTTTTGAAGCATAATAAAATAGGCCTGCGCTTTTTTTAACATTGAAACGTCGTTTTTTATCTGGAATTAAACATACAAGAAGCAAACTTAAATTTGCATGGATTTCTTTTTAAAGATGAAATCTTTCTTTTATGATGTGCACTTCGTTCACACATTTGATTAAACATAAGCAGGAGTTTGTATAAAACCCATACTCTTTTTCCTATTCTCCTAACCGTCATCGATATAAATAATTTGAATGTAATTGAATGGGAGTTGCCTTTTATCTATTGAAGTTGAAAGACTTCGTGATTCTTTTCCGATCTGATTATTTCTTTTCTTCACGTCCCTAGAAAGATAAGTCCATTTCCTCCAAAAAGAAAAACAATTCAGAAACCCATAAAACGATCATGTCTTCAAGATAAGACACAGGAAGATAAGACCTTAATGGCCATCATTCCTGTGTACTTATTGAAAGCATTTGCCAGGGAAAAAAGTGTTACGTGCGATAAAATCACTAGGAAAACAAGCTGTTTCAAAGGATATTTGCCCACGAAAAATCATGCCAACCCTGAACTGATCGAGAGTACAAAGAATGAAATTACCATATTTATTGCTGATGGGTATTCCTTTTGGAAAGAACGTTTCAATATTGTCCAGAAGACGACTGCAACCTTGGCCTGCAGCTGCTGTTACCGGAGGCTGTTCCGAAGCGCATCCTAATGAATCGAACTGTCTGGGAACCTTGACTCAGGCCAAGGACATTCACTCCAGCAGAGTATTAAGTGAATTGATTTGAAACACACGAACGATTTTCAGATTTGAATGGGATAAACCTTTGATAAAAATATTAGCTCGATGGTTCTCCAGAAGAGAAAGTAATTAAACTCATATGGACGATTCCAATTTTGAGATGGTTGTAAACTGACACCAGAGTAAACTTGTGGGTTCTTTTCGGATCGTGTTCGAATTGTGAAAAGAAAATAATTGCAGTCAGGATTTTGTCCCTCTGTTTTATTGCACATCTTCCATGGGACATTTCATAAGAAAAAGAATATATTCAGATGATCCAAGATTACAAACCATCGTCCCGCAGTCTTACCTTTATCCGACCCCGTTTTTCGTGCCACCGCTGTCCCGTTCTCTCCTCGTTCGGACCCTTCCCTCCCCTGTCGTTGCCAGATCCTTCTCTCCATATCGTGTGTCTCGTTCGACCTGTTGCCAGGTGCAGGCAGTAGATCCTTACAATGGTGAAACGAACTCTTAAAAAAATTGGTTAATTTAATGCAGTTACAACTATACTATAAAGAGTTGTCTTGCTTGAACAACGATGCTAATGCTGATATTGTAAAACAATGTATTGTAACAATAATGTGCTCGAAACGATAATGATATCTGAACATTATGTTCATTAAAATGTTGCGCATAGAATATACTTTATTCTTTCAAAATAACATACTTAAAAGCACAACAAAAAGACTCTTGTTCCAGTTCTGTTCTTTTTCGACGGTATCTCATTTTTTTCATTTTATATTCAAATCTTTTTCAAAAAATATCTAGAAATACAAAATAAAAAAGGATTACCTTAAATCTAAGGGTTTGAGAGCTTTTATATTTGCCTACACTGAATGAATAATGCACTTATTCATTCTCTGTTACATGGACACACAGCATACATTTAATCATGATACTACGTAAATAATAGTTTACATGAATCTGTTTAATTAAATATAAGCCATCCCTATACTTAAAATGAATCGAAACTTTCTCAGCCTCATAACAAGTCGTATTACTGTTTAAGAACTTTTGATGGTAATTTTTAAAGTATTATTTCGAGTACTTTTCATAATAGAAGAAAATGGTAAATCAAATTAGGAACAAATGTCGAGTCATATCGAATGCCAGTAAAAATGTCAAAGAAAGATTAACCGACGAACTTAAAATGCACGAAGCTACAACAAAATATAAGCAATGCGTAAAAATGTTCTTTCCCATAACGTTTACTATTGTTACAATTCTAATTTCAGACAACACATAATATTCTAAGTAATTTCTTACAAAACAAATAAAACCCATTTCTTAAAAAATCTAAAACACTACCATCGAATAAAAATTTCTAAAATTAAGCAAGTTTTAAGGAAAGTACCACTGAAGAGCTAAGAAATTAAATTATATATCTCTTAAATGATATTTACCAACGGTTATTTTGCTTTTTATTAATCTCTTTCTTATCAATTTCTTATTAATATAATTTCTCTTAGATTAGCATCTTGAATTGCAAATTTTTATTTCAACAGAATGTATTGGAAGCAATATATATGTTTGACATTTCTTGTACTATTAAAATAATCCTTTACATGCGTATGCATTATAATGTCTCTTTTCAGTGACAGATTGTCTTGATTGAAATGCAAAATTTTGTCTCTTCAAATTACGAAGTCACCTTTATAATTTTAACTCCACAACCAAATCTTTTAAAATTAACAAATATATCCTACTCTTACATTTGTAAAATTAAAGTACACTTCATTTGCTCACGACATGCTAGTCAAAATAGATTTAATCAAGGAAAAATATTTGCATAAATTGAATCATTTGCAATGAGCTCAGTATTTGAAATTCATACATCCTAATTGCAAATTTAAGAGTGATTGATTGTTTATCAACATTAGCATTTAGAAGCAAAACCAAATTTTATTGGTAATTTTGAAACACTGACATTTGAACTGGCACCTAACTCTGAAACTTCACATCACGTCAACGCATGGACTTTGAACCTTATATTTAATGAGGGGGTCTTTAGTGACATCAGGACATGAACCCACAATTTGATTGAGATGACGTCACGTGGTCAAGCTTTCGGCCATGACCACATGGTTACCACAGTCACTGCTACAAATTTAAAAGCATTATTGACTCGTGATTTCAGATTCAATAAACACACACACATATTTAAAGTTCAGATAATAAAAACCACCTTCACCTTAATGCGTTAAGAGTTAGTTTGAAATGTGATTATTCATCCGAAAGATTTCACAATTTGGAGAAACCTCAATATTTTAAACCCTGAAGGATGAAAGTGGTAGATCTAGTTAGTGAACAGTCACTATTAATCAAACAAATGACTTTCTAATGGTATGGAGTTTTTCCTTTGCGCGCGCGTGAAACATAAAATAAGACTTTTCCATCCTATCTAATTGAATCACCCTTGAGGTCAAATCCTAGTCTATCGAGTTTGACTACTACACAATAGTTTTATATGTATGTGATCTCATACCTCCCATTCAATTTCTTATCTATTATTATGTGATACCACACGAAAAAATAATTTCCTTGTATAAAAAGAACTAGAGAGAAAATCAGGATATGAATAAGGATATAGTTTCAAAGTTACTTTATTCACTAAAATGCCGAAACATCCATATGATTGCCACCCTTAGACATTAAATATACACCCCAGCTTGATGTAATCATTATTATTAACATAAGACTTTCTTCATTAGTCGTAACTGAATCTCAATTTTATGGATCACGCAAAAACAATAAAATGGTCATAACATTACATTATTGATCATATTTATAAATGTAAATTTTTTTCCATGAATAATATCATCAGAATTCGCAGAACTTTATAATTTGTAATGCTTAATTTTATCATTTTATGTATTTACAGCAGTCATTAAAAATCTTGTAATGGAAGCGTATTTAAATGCCTTTATTTTTAATAGTGTGAAAAAATAGTAATTCGAAATAAATAAAAGCGAATGAATGAAACTAGGTAAAAAGAATGTTACGGCTTTTTCAGGCTTTCATCTGCATAAAATATGTATATAAATACCATAATATTTCAACAATAAGATGTACAAAATGGCTCAGCCCATAATGTTATTGGGTTTATTACCTAAATGTAGATCCCAAATCTATTTAAAAAGTTTATTATTTTTTATTTCATTAATTTTTTTTATGAATAGCATTTTTGGAAGCTAATGTCAGTCAAAACTTTTACAGTTTAACTTCTTTCAAAAAAGAAATATTACTGCATATATAATCTAATTTGCAATTTAGCCTTTACACATTTATTTTGACTTTTTATTTAGTAATAAATGTATTACTTATGTTGAATTAAGTAAAACAAGTTTTTTACACATTCCTACACTTTGCTTTAGAAAAAGAATTGTTTGCGAGTGCGAATTAAGACGGAACTGATGAAAAAAATTATTTGTTCGAAATGAGCAAACAAATATTTTAGAGTTGATTTTCAGAGATGTTAGAATGTAAGAAAACATACGTACAAAATAAATAATTTCGGTAGATAATTAAAATATCATATCCTGCGAACTTAACTAAATTTGAATCATTTTTTCTTTATATTAATTATAAAGAATTATGTTTTAAGCTTTCTGTGTTCAGTGCTTCATCATAACTAAATTTATAAATTTCCCATTTACATTAAAAATAATTACTTGATAAATTACATCTCCCCAGAGAGAAAAGAGAGTGTATATTAAGTTCTCCTTACCAATATTGAACAAAACGTGTTTATTATAAAAAAAAATGATGATCCTCCATACACACACATTCTACACTGGGGATGGATTTTCATCAGTTAGAACTACCATTTCATGAAGACATGGATATTAGAATTAATACCTTTTACCAATCTCCACTCTACTAAATATTTAAAACATAGCAGATCTCTCATCCATTCCTCATGCTCTCGTTTAATGGATACTTTCCAAAATTACAACTACGCTTAAAAAAACTGAATCACATCAGCCTATAATTTAAAAAATTTTGAAGTGTAACAACAATACATGAAAACATTTTCAAATTTGATAAAATTTTATTAATGTACTACATAAATACACGCTTTATTTTTTTAAACTTATAAAACGTGTACCTATAAACGTATGATCTCATGATTAAACGAATGATTTAATTGATGGATGACTCTCCATGATGTAACGCAGTGATCCCCAATCCCCGGTCCAGTTCCGGTCAAGGAATCAAATGGTGCCGGGCCGCCCAAGGAACATTCAATTACTTCCATTTGTGGTGCATTTATCTAGGGTTTGTGCTCCCCATGGGAAATCCCTTTATATTACATTATGAACCACTTTACATTCATTTTTGGTGTATCTTTATTTTATTCTGAAGACATATTTAAATACAATTAAAGTAAAATTATTAAATCAAAACACTCCAAAATATAAACAATCAACTTCCCGCCGTCAGCGGGCCGCGGTAAAATTATCAAACGTTGACCGACCATTGGCAACAAAAAGGAAAGGGAGAATTGGTGTAACGCATCACAGCTTTAAATGAAACGTGCGAGATATTGGTTATATTTGATTGGAGAAATGAACTCTAACATACTCAAATGCTTTCTTTGGTAATAGATAAAACACCAAGTTTCAATTAAATATAATACCGTAAAATCCGGCGTACATATACAGGGTTAGCAGAAATGAATGACCCGATTACAAAATTTAATATTTCCGAGATGAATAAACAGAAAATGATCATTAAGAAGTCATTTTAAAGATAAAGTTTAAAAAAAATTTGTACGTAACGTTTCTTGACGTAAAGTAAAATTTGTTTTCACAAATGTTCAATGTGACTTCCTTTAGTCAGCCGTAGAAAGTCATTGCCAACTTGGTCACCCTCGACTTTTGCCTTTATACAGGCATCCAGTTTCCTTGAACTGTTTATACCATCTTCTTATACTCTTAGATGTCGGTGTATTTTATATGGTAGTTTCTCCGAAATTTACGCTTAACCGTGATTACTGACAGTTTTGTTGCAAACGAGAGCACACAAAATGCCTGTCCCCGCTGCGACGCTTTTTCCACTTCTGTTTACAATTACTACATTGCTGCCACCTGTTTAACAAAAACAATGTTACAAAATCAAAAAATGTCGTATTTTATCTTCACAATGACATATTAATGATCCTTTTCTGCATATTCATCTGGAAATTATTAAAATTTTCTATAATCGGGGTCATTAAATTTCTGATAACCCTATGTAACGCATGCCTATACTTTTCAGTCTGCACTTTTTGATTTTTAGGTATATTTACCGGATAACGCGTATCCCCTTTTTATGAAGAAACCTGAAATGCACGTGATCAATGATAAGTTTTGAAGTCATTTATTAGAGGTATTATTTCGAAGATTTTGAAAAAATAGTACACTTCTAAAACTACAGCCTTTAAAGTTCATACGTTATGTCATTCTTTTAAATAAACAGCATTTCGATGTATGTGGAAATCTAATAATTTTTTTCAATATGTTCATCTCTTTTTATTTATTTATTTTTACTTGTGAAGCTATTATTTTTATTTCGATGTTATTTTTTGTGTTAAAAGTGCGCGTTATACGCCGGAATTTACGGTAATTGTTGTATAAATAATAATTCGCCGACTAAGAAAAGAATAACGCATTGCTTAAGACTGGATTTAGACAGAAATATACATGTCCAGAAGTTAATCTAGTGAGTGAGTTAATATTAACGTCGCACTGTTCAGCTACACGAGGGCTTTTGGCGACGGACCACGTAATTTTGAACCATGGTCAAGTGACGTGGACGACACCTGAGCTGGCACCCCCCTCTCCTAACTACCACACCACACCAACGGGAGGACGTTTCAGCTCTCGACAGATTTAACGTGCATCGCTGCCCTACACGGCGGGTCTTTAGTGGTACTGGGATCGAACGCATGACATGCCTGCCATGGTTGGATGCCTTAACCACTGGGCTACCGCAGCCCCAGAAGTTAATCTAATTTACTTTGATACATTAATCAAATAATCATTCATTATTCAACAGATGACCCACTTTTGAAACGCGAATCTTTTTTTAAATTGATTATTTTGAATATACTTACCTAAAATAAACTAACATAAGAAATGCTAATGCTGTTACGATCCTTTGTAGTTAGATATTGATGGTATCCTGTGGAGTCATTTTTTTTCCTTCTATATAATTGAAAATGAGGACACAACTAAGAGTCATCTCTTTCGAGCAAATATTCTAACAATGATATCACCACGAAAACAATGAAACAACACTAACAAGAAAATAAAACAACATTAAATGAATGAGAAAATACCTGGTTCAATAGTTGAATTGCTCAAAATGAAATTCGAATGCATTTTTATATTACTATTTTACATCATATTATTCTTTGTATGCAATTGTTAGGTATAAAATTAACATGTTTACTCTTCTTTCACTCAATATTTTCGCACGTTCATATTTCGGAATTTCTTAAGAACTTCTCTTTTAATTCAAAGTGTTTAACATAAATTTGTACAAGTAGTGTATTTTTGTACTAAATAATTTTAGAATACAAAAAGAAAAGGTTGAAATTATGTATTTTGAAACTATTTTAGTATCCTGATATTCCGATGTGAAAATTAAAAAAGAACGTGATCAGTTTTTAAAGCATTCGCATCATTAAATTTGACCTATTATTATGTAGTAAACTTTAAAAAAAATTAAGAAATTAAGAAAGTTTTGGTTCATTAAACAGTAAATTAATTAAAGGTTACAAATAAACAATTTAGTTTCCATTTAAAATTTATTATTGTTTGATTATAAACAGTTGTCATTAAAAATATTACAGGCAATTTATATTACGACATTTTGTACGAATTTCTTATAAGAGAAATTAAAACTGCAAAACATAATACAGTGTTTAATGAAACGAAAATCTTCTTGCAGAAACTCACGTTTCCTGATTCTTAAAATACATGAAATTTATGTATTTAAAAAGCAGTCAAATATTTGACGTTCCTAAATATTTCAACCCTTAAATATATGTATTTTTATTTTTAATAAACAAAATTTGAAACCTTCTGGAAGTTAGCATAGTTAATGCTGAAGATACAAAACTACACAAGATGTATTTTTCTATCACAAAAAAGCTACATTCTTCTTGTTTAAATGTATCAATACATACAAAAATATAAGTCTTATTCGTTACTCTTTCCTTATTTTTATCCAAAAACAATTTTTCCTGCACGTTTTTAGTACTTTAAATAAATAATCGTAATTCGTAACACCCTTCCGAAATAAAATTGTGCTCAGATAATGCGCCAATAATGAAAATTGTCACAAATAAACTGTTTAAGGTTCTAGTTGCTTCCTGAAACGATAAAATAGTTTAAGTAAAATTACACAATTTAAAGAAACATTATGCAAAGAAATGGTTACTACATAAAGAGATACGAGGCTTTAAACATACGATGCAGATCTACATCGCTGTTAAATCATTAATCGCAGTGATTCTCGGCCACTGTGCCGCAGCACTTTTGTTTGCCACCAAATTGTAAAAAAGTGTGCCGCCATTTTTTTTTTAAATTCTTAATTATACTATGGATTAACATTATTTCCCAAATTTAGATATAAAAGTATTTGGCTGGGTTCGTAACCCATTTGTGATTACGGATACATCTATACACGAATTAAACTTAAATGAAAATGAAGAGCTAATTTCGCTCTGTAATAATCGTTATTTAATTACAAAACAATTGGAAGAGTCAATTCATTTTGAACTAAAATTAGTGATTACCCATAATAGCCAAAAAAGCTTTAAAAACATTATTACAATTATCTACATCTTATTTGTGTGAATTCGGATTTTCAGCATTAACAAATATAAACGTGGAAAAAAGATTGAGACTTTTAAATGTATATGACCAAATGAGAAAGAATTATAATTTTTTCGACACTATATAAATAACATTATCAAAAGTCATCAATTTCAAATTTCGCTTTAAATGTACTCTTATAATTAATTTGTAAATAATTACTCAATAAATATTTTGTTGCCTTTTTATTACAAACTATTTTGACATTGAAAGCTATTATCATACACTATTTTACGTAGTGTATTATAGATAAGTAAAATTCCTTTAAACTTATTTTATTGTCAGTGTGCAGACAAATTTCGAAATTGTCGACTGCAAAAGAAAAAGGTTGAGAATGACTGATTTAAGAGTCAAGGATAGTAGTATGATGCATATATAATTATATTAATAGATTATTCTTTGAAATAAAGAAATATCTGTATCTGATTTTTCTTCTAATGAAGGAAATGAGTTTATGCTTTGAATAAAAAAAAAAAAACTTAAACGTGGAGAAAAATGAGAGTTTTTCATGCATACAAAAAAGATTTAAAGTGTCAGATTAATCGTATAATATTGAATAAAGTTCATTTTTAACAATTACTCATATTTTACGTATATAAAAAATAGCAACGTTATCTTAATATTTTGCGTGAGGGAAGAAATATTTAAACATCTGTCGTCCTCGATATTCAAATTACTATCGATCAAAAATATTTTGAATGGTTTTATTTAAATCATATTGAGTTCTCTTGAATAGAAAGCTCATCCAAGTACTTTAGTAAATAAGTCTTGTAAATAGTTCCAGTACAACAGCATTGCTTCACCCAACCAATATTTCCTTGAATGAAGAAATCGAAGAATGTTCTGAAAAGTTGCTCCAAGGCAACACTGGAATCGTCTTCCAGCTTCTGAACGCGGCAATTGGATCGCGGTGGGAAAAGAAAGCGGTCATGGTTAAGCGTCCACCACTTCATCTATTCGAAAGCAAACGTTTCTGACCAATCCTTGACATTTTATTAGTCACAATACATTCATGGTTGGGTTTTTTCTTCTCGGTACATTTTATAATGTGTTTCTAATTGGGTTTTCTTTTGCGTGATTTATTATTCGTGGCATTAAAAGAGACCATTACATTTTTTATGCATTTATATTCCCAATGTCAAAAAAAGTGAATTATTTCTTGTGGCCACACGGCAAACATTTAACCACACATTTTGTGAAATGCGGTGACATCATGCAATCTTAGTTCATTAGGTATCGCATTGGATGGAATATGTTTTGAGTAATTTAAAACCCATTCCAAGATGATAAGACAAGGTTAATTCATGCAATGTAGGTATTATTAATGAGTGAACACAATAAAATTTAAAGCATTTGGAAATTCATTTATATCGAATGCATCAAAGATCATCAGCGTTGTTTATAAGAGAAATAAAGGAATCAACCAGGTTCTGCTATACTAATTGCCTTTGCTTTCAAAACGATGTCATTTAAAGGGCTACCAATAATATCTTTTTTGAAAAAGTTCATTGAAAAAATATTTTTTTTATGAGTAACTAATAAGTGAAATTATTTTATAAAAAAATTACCTTGAGAAAGAATAAAAATACAATAATTTTTTACACTTTCTTTTTTAAAAAAATGTGCTATAATTATCTTTTAATAATTTCTGGGTAAACTTCCTTGGAATTTTAATATCACTGTTATTTGAGTATATGTGTTGAAAGTTTTATATGGCTAAAACTTCAACTTTATTTTTTACTTTTTAAACTAAGCTTGTCACATTCAAGTCCAATAGCACAGAATCTTAAAAAGCATAATTCCTTTTCTCATTTATACTAAATAGTTCATTTATTATTTTTCTATAAATTATTTAACTTTTTGCAATGAATGGCTGTCTTAATTATTAGAAGATTTAATTTTTTATCAACATTGTGTGCACTTAGAAGCAACACGAGGTGTGTTTGGAACAAACCTCGCAATGTTAAGCCTTAGTCAAGTGACACCCAGGCTAGCACCCCACTCTCTTAACTTTTGCACTACGCCAACGAGTCGAGTTGGAGCCTCGACAGATTTAACATGTATCAGTCCTACGTGGAAGGTCTTATATAACCCCTTCCACGCTCTGTTGACTACATTCCCCCAACAGAGAAAAAAACTAATCCAACACGACAGAGTATTAATTGTGGCTCAAAGCGAGAAGAAGAGGAATAAGGTCCACAGATTGCGATGCTGAATTATGCGCAGTACTGTGTTTTCGAATTTATCACCCACGAGCAAATTTTGATTAATTATTTCATAATCATTCATGTCAATGCAAAAGATATAAATAAAATGTGTAGTTCAAGATAAAAACTTGGTATTCTAAGCTTTATATTTGTGGTTGGCATGAGTCGACTCCAAAGTCTATTGATTTTTGAAATTTTTAAAAAAAACCTTAAAGGTAAATTACTCATTTATTTAAATAGTTTTTTTACATTAATTCTTAGGAAATTTTGTATGTGAAGAGTGCTGTTATGTTTAAAAAGATATGTATGTTTGAAAATAAGCACAAAAAGAATTGACATTCCTTGTTCCATAATCCAGAAATAAAATGAGACTGGAATGGGTAAAGTTGAGAGAAGGAGAATAACACTGAAAACTATCAGAGACAATGGGCTAAATTCATGATGGTCACATGATAAATATGATCACGTGTTCTCCATTGAATTCAAAACTGACATTAGACTCGTTGTTTTGCTTGTAACATTTAAATAACATTTTAGATTCGATAATTGGCTAGAGATGTTAAAATATTAGGATTCTCCAAAAAGCTTTTCAAAATTTAAAAAAAAATACTTTTATTAAACGTGTATTTATTTGGGAATGTGGTTTACTATTGCTGGCAAATACGTATGTACTTCATGACAATATTTTTGTAAAAGATAAAAGTTGGCAATAATGAAGCGAATTAACTGATTAACTTGAAATACGTGTTTGTAGTTATGTGATTATGGCGTCACATGAATTTAACCTATTGCGGTTAAAAGGAGAATTAAAAATTACGAAAACTTTAAAATAAATTATATTCAACTAAAAATATAATTACAGTCAACTGAATATAATGTTATATTCAGTTGAATATAACAATATACCAGGGGAGTAACGTACACCCCCCGCATAACGGGGGTAGGGATTCTTGGAGGCCCAAACCCTGAAGTACGTGTTTGGGCTTGGATCCCAAACCCTGACTTTGCAGGAGGGGGCTAATATTTTCCGTTATGCCACTGCATTATATTCTCCCTAACTCTGATATAATCGAGTAACAATTTTAACAAAAATGTAACCAATTTATTAATTAGCAAGATACTTTTTTTACGAATATTTATTTCAATCCTTTCTTACTGTAGGAGTTTTGCTGTGTATAAAAGAATATGAAAAGGTTTTTCCAAATACATTTAGAAACGTTTAAAAAATTCATTGGAGCACCATTTATAATGAGTTTTAATGTCATCGTAGAATTTGTCTCTGAAAAGCGGAGAGGTCTTCCTAATGGATACTCTCCATCAGGTTTGACATATCCCAGTTTGTCAAGATGTCAGGCTACCGTCATTAATTACAAAGTCTTCATTTGGCTTCGAGTTAAGAGGTATGGAAGCACGCAGAAAAGTTATCTTTCATTTTATTATGAGTAGGCAAGATCATCCTTTCGAATTCATAATGTATGGAATGATTAAAGCTCACCAAAAAAGGGGATAACATCTTAATTTTAATAAAAATGTACGTTTTCACTGCCTACGTACATTCCGCAAACGGAATCATCCAGATCTATAGTACTAAACCTTGTATGCAGATAAGAATTAAATGATTTCATGAGTTAAAAAGTATTAATTTTTCTTTACATTTCATATTCGCAGAGTTTGTTCGTTTTAAACAATAATCATTAATATTAATCATGCAAATGCATTAGTACGAGGAATCATTATCGGCAAAGACATGAAATTTCAATTGGAATGACATTAGTCGTGTCATGTATTATGTCTAATAAATTCATATGAGTGACATCGTGGATTTTTCTTTCAGCGACATCGGATGCGGACACTGACTAATTAGGAATGCGTGTCATTTATTTTAAGAAATATTAACACTGACAAGGAGGATGATGTGCATCAGATGTTCGAATGCTCCTGCTTTGTAATTAAACGCCTCTATTCGTGTTAGCTCGCAATAAATAATGTAGGTATAGAAAACCTTATTATTTGTGAACGCTATTAGTATTTACATTCTTCCTCGAATTATATATTTTAGAAATAATTACGAAATATTTATAACTGTCTTAATAAGATACCTTGAATTGCAAATATCAAATGTTTCATTTTAGGTGAACTGCATTTAGATATTTCAATTGGAGAGATTTTATAACTTCTTACACAAAATCTAACTTGTTTTTCAAAAACGCAACCACCAAACATTATTTAAATTTCAGGCAGGACTATGTTTTAAATCAGTATTAGTATTCAATTTTTCATGCAATATTTATTCTACGAAAAACTTATTGTATAGTAACGTCGCACTATAAAACAACACAAGGCCTGTTGGCAACGTATCTTGAAATTCTGAACCTAGATCAAGTGATGAGGACAGCACCTCTGAGCTGTCTCCCTCTCCCCAAATTACCGCGCCAACGGGAGAACTTTGAATCTCGACAAATTCAACGCATTTCTTCAGTAACACTAGGGCTCGAACTCGTGACACACCGACCGCATGCGGCCACAGTTATTCTATGTAAATCGTTCTATTATTAATACACAATACCAATAGAGCTAACTTCAATACCAGTTATAAAAACTGATACTCCATAAAATAGATGCGCTATAATTGTAACATAGCAATGATGAAAGAGAGAAAGATAAAGCATGAATACATAATACTGATGGATAAATAAGCATCAGAAATCGTAAAGTAAGAAGTTACTTTAGCAAAATAGAAACAAATTTCCGAAAGAAATAAACTCAGCTGGTAGAGTAAGTGAGTGAATATTAACGTCGCAGTGTTCAGCTACACGAGGGCTTTTGGCGACGGACCACGTCACTTGACCATGGTTCAAAATGACGTGGACGACACCTGAGCTGGCACCCCCCTCAGCTGGTGGAAATACCACCTAGCATTAAAAAGTTACAAATTCATGGGCTTTTAATAGTAAAATGAATAGTTAAAATTTAAGTACATATGTCATTTTAAATTCCTTAAAAAATTCTGATTGAAAAGTCGAGATATTTCTATATATAATCAATATTCCTAAATATTTTTATTACTTTAATTTGGAAGAAATGGTTTTCAATAGTTGAAGTTCCGTCCCACACAACAGCTATTCCATACGTAAAAGCTGAAGGTTCGGGGTCAATCTTTGAAGGAAAGATCCGGTTGCAATAAAATAAGAAAAATATGATGATTTCCTGAAGGATTTTCCAAAGCAAAATAACCCACATTTACGTGACGTGATCGGAAGAGAAAATCAAAACGGGAACTCCTACGCGCCCCTAGTCTGCTTAGACATTTGAAGCCTTTATAAAAAAGTTTACAGTAAAAGAAACAAAAACAGAAAGAAAATTTTACACAAAAGAAATGTGTAAAAATTCAAATGATTGTTTAATTGCAAGGTAACGCGGTTTGTTATTTTAAATTGCTCTGTCAAATTCTTGAGAATTCCTTAGAAAAATAATTTATTCATATCACTAAATTTGAATGCAATTTATATAGATAACATTTATGTAACTATCCATGAAATTTAAAAAACGTTTAATATCCTGTTATTTTAAATATAACAAAGAATTCACGAAAAGATAAATTAATAAAATGTCCCTTAACGTGTATTAATTTAAAGAATTTAATATATTTTTCGATTTATAATTTTTATTCCTTTATATACGAGAATCTAAAGAAAAAGTCATACGTATTTTGAACGCAAATTACAACAGTTATTAAATCAAACATTTAATGTAAAGTTCATCCAATAATACTTGAGTAACCAACAATATTTCGAAACCAATAATATAAAAAATAATATAAAAAAAATTAAGTCAATTCGTACTTAGGTCAACAAATAAAAATTTTATTTTAGTTACTTTTTATTAAATAATTACAATTAATATAAATATGTACATACAGATGACAGAATCACATTAAGTGGCAAAATAAAAAGCTCTTTTTTTCCTTGCTATTTCCCATTTTCTTTTCTATATATGGCGTTGAACTATTATTTTTGTTTTTTACTATTTATTCACTAATTAATGAATTAATATTTGAAAGAACTATATTAACATCAAATGCCATCCACCACAAGTTTAAAAAAGTGTTTGAATCTGAATGGATGAATAGAAAGTATTGTATCAACAATTGAAAAAAAAATTGAACTATATATATAGGGAGAGAGGGAGGAATTGAAAAATAAAACTTAAGACAAAAATAGTTCAGTTGTCTCTTTATCTCCTGCTATTTTTTTTTTTACAATTTATTAAGATTGATCTGGGTGCATTTCCCAGCAAGTGCCCGAAATAAACCATTTTTCAACAATGGACTGCCAATACGGCGCCCAAAAGAAGAAGAATCTTTGCTATCCCCTTTCCCAGGCTAGAGGGAAAGTGAAAAATAAAAACACATCATAAAATCCGCCCCAAATTGAGGTCAGAAGAACATTTATCCCATTGGCTACTGTCTCTACTCTGTCTTAACCTACTCCCAGAGAGGCAAATTATAAACCTGACCCACATGCACTGCATACCGTGAGGTATTCCGCTCGTGAGAGTTTTCTCTGGCTTTTTGCCGCACGTTATCTTTCGTGGTATCAACAAATTATTTTGACTTTTACGCCCAATGTGTATCGGGTCGGTAGGTGTCAACCAAGGATAAGCCTCACCTAAAGGCTCGGCCGCCCCAAGAGCATTAAAAACACATGTTTGATTTCCTTTTTCTCCTGTAATCAACAATTGCATTTCATATATATATGCAGGGAAGGGCATTTTTTGAAGAAAACTTAATTTAGATTAATTACAGATATACGCCAACATAGCTGTTGCATCGTTCAAAAGAAACAAATGTTACAAAAACAGCGCCCGAAAAAGTTATTCGATATAAAACTGAAAAATCAAATTATGTATTTTGAAAATGAAATCAGTAGTCTTAACGGAAACTAATGGTAAACTTGACCCAAAATTCATTAGGGGCATAAGAATGCATTTGCTTGACATAGAGTTGAGTAGCGTAACTATTTAATCTCTAAACTACTTTTTAATTAAAAAAAATACTTGAAAAAGATATTCTTTATAATTATTTTAATGTCTATTTTGAAACTGTTTTTTATTTTGATTCCATCTTTATAATTTGATGATTAATCCCTTCACCATGAATAAGGAGCGCGATTCATTTTGATAATAGTATAATGTGAAGAACTACACCGCCATGATAAACAAATTCCTAAGTATTGCAGTATATATACATAAAATTGCAGAAATATATTATATTTTAGAATAAAAAGACTCAGGGTTAATTGTAATTGCGACACATACTCTCCTTCATATCATTTAATTAAATTGTACCTCAAGGGTTTAATAAGAATGGTTGCAAATGTCTATTTTTAAAATGTTTTATTTATAACACAATTATCAAAACAGATATAAGGGAGCTCCATTTTAATTTAACACATCAGATAAATATTATCCAACATGAGTTTAGGAGACTTACGGTATTTCGCACTTACACAAATTACTTGATTTTTTTCAATAGAAATAATATTACTGATTTTTCTAAGATAATGTGTCCGCGTGTGTAAACTTAGGTACATTTCTATATAAAGCTAATTATTTATACTCAAAGTAATTAGAAGAGTGCCAAGTAAAAGTGTTCGACGGATTAATAATTTCTATGGAACTCTTACATTTCAGAAATTTGAAGGATTATTTGGCGTATATATTATATAAAATAAATTTCTCAATTTACTTCCAAATGGAGTTCATATACATCAGAGGATGAATTCTGATCAAATCCGGAAGCATTCAAATAAACATTTTATATAAAATCGTAAATTATAGTAAATTTGTGATCCTTAAAAAAAAATTTTTTTGCCTCAAAATATTAAGAATTTATCATTTGCGTAATATGAATAGAAACGCAACAATTTGGTTTGTGTATAAAAGTTTACTCGACACTTGATCTTCGTTCAAAAATACTAAGTCATTGTGTTGTTTCTAAAAATGACATTAATAAACCATCAATCAATCAACACAAATTTCCGTCGAGAATTTTCAAACTTTCTTTGCAATTTATTTTTGATCAAAATTTTTTTCTAGATGTAATATGTAATCACAAAAAGATTCACCTCCAAAATATGATGCTTTCCCTTTGGCGATTTTTTTTCTATTCCTGTGTTGAAAGCTTTAATCTGTTAGAAAATTTCGAGTTCGACAAGTCTATTAACTGATGCGAAACCTCCGTTCTCATTGTACTGTCTTTCATAACATTAATCATCCATAAATTTTATTTCAGAACCGACTATTTTAATAAAGGCCTAGTTATCAGTGAGGCAGATGAACATTTGGTTTGTCTATACTATTTTATGTCTTTTACTTCGGAGGAAAAAAACAAAGGAATATTGAAAATAACTAAATTAGTGTCGCTTCCTTAATATACTAAAAGCATACAAAAAAAACATAAGGCAGTGTCCGTAAGAATATAACAGGGTTGCCCATCTTGTATAGTGGGTAGCAGTGTCGCTGACTGCGGTGCAGTTGGGCCTGGGTTGAATACCGGAGAAGACATGGATGTTTGAAAATGTATAGTGCCTTCGTGGCATGGGGGTATTTTAAATAGCCGTCAAGCTGCAAGTCCTCTCGTGAGGTTGGTGAAAGAGAGATGGGAGGTCCCTGACCACCCCCAGGGTGTTCTCCCTCAAAATTGGGGTGAAACCGAGCAAAATCGTTCTGTCACCTGTATGGTGTTTAAAGCTAAGGCGACAGGTGTCAATTAGCCCTTTACCATGATGAATTTCGTGGGACTTAATGGAGCCCTTGCCGATCAGGTGGCAATAGTAACAACATATATCAACGCAGCATTAAATACTCTCTCCTCTGTTTCTATTTTAACAAATACTTCCAGTATTATATGTGTGTGTGCTCCAGAGTTTACTAATAAAAATAATATATAATATTTTTTAAAAAAAAAAAATTACTATTTTAGGTACCGTATCCATGTAAATCATTGAATTACTACAATTATTTTAAAAACTTTATTACAAGAGATTTGGCTATCCTGTTTTAGAAATCAATTTGCTTCGAATGAGTTTCTTGGGAAAAAAATTTGACAATTTTATCTTAATTCCTCGTATACTCGTATTAAGATCGCTTGCGGTATACAAAGTCGTTTTAAAGTGCGAGCCAACTGGATCTAAGCCCCAGGTCATTGGAGGGCTTTATCTCGCGTTCTCGACTCAGCCTCAATAAGATCACGATCCAAATAATTTTAATCGTCAAATGTTATTCTCGGACATATTCACCAAAAATTTTGGAAATATCTAAACTTCGAGCTATACGCCAAATGTGGCAACACTGACAAAATTGCATTATGTTCATGTACTCGTCTGTCATTTTATTTATAGGACTACGAACATACACCATTACTCATTTAGTCGAAAGGCAGCAATCGCTGGGATTGGTTTGTGCCTTGGAGTCACACACATTAATTTGTTGTTTACCGTTTGTATGAGTATTTAACAATGTGTGCTGCATACTGTCAACTTAAGAGAATCGCAGGTTAAGCCTATTTTTGCATAGAAGCCCAGTTACTAATATCTTAAGACGTCATTGGGGGAGGGGGTATATATGCCGTAGCTGGAAAACCTCACACTTAAGTTTTATGAATAAAATAAATCAATACATCCGATTTTTAAAATACCCTATTACTGCTTCCTTTATTTCTAATAACAGTTCCAGACTTCGAGTTTAATTTTAAGACTTATAATGTCAAATTCAATTGAATGCGATTACAAAAATGAATTTATTTTTTTCATACAGAAGATTCTTTCCATTTGAATTATCATAGAGGGGATTGTATATATGTCGGTTCTCTCCAAAAACTTTAAAATCTCTCACAAAAATATTCCAAAATCTTTACTTTTTTAACGGATTTAACAACCAAATTTTAAGCACACATCTATCTTACTGATGTTTTTGTGACCCGTTAAAATTAATAGGTAGAAGTATCTTTAATTTTACTTCTGTATCTGTTGCTTTTTCTACAAATATTTTCTTGCGCGGTAACTAGAAAAATAGTAACGTGCGAGATCATGCAAATGGTATCTTTAATTTTGTTTACGCCCGTTTGTATATCAACTTTTCTTTTTAGTTGTATCAAGCAAGTTTTCTATTGCCATCGAGTAATCTTTTCTCTCATCGTGCATCTCTATTAATGTGCACGTTATCTTTGTAAACTTTCATGTCTTCAAATTATAAATTTCCTTTACATATGTATTAAACAAAAATCATTTAATTTCTTAGATAATTATTTTGAATTTAGTATTTAAATGCATTACATTCTAACTTGCACATTTGATGATTAGTTGATAGATTTAAATCATTTAAATATCTGATAAGTTAATCAGCGACTCGATTGATTGATTGATTGATTTAATATTAACGTCGCACTGTTCAGCTACACGAGGGCTTTTGGCGACGGACCACGTAATTTTGAACCATGGTCAAGTGACGTGGACGACATTTGCACCCCCTCTCCTAATACCACTACACCAACGGGAGGACGTTTCAGCTCTCGACAGATTTAACGTGCATCGCTGCACTACACGGCGGGTCTTTAATGGTACTGGACTCGAACCCGTGACAAAGCAAGCCACGGTTCGATACTCATACCACTCGGCTACCGCGGCCACAATCAGCGACTCGAAGAGCTCAAGGGAGTATTTATCAGATTGAATTCATATTCTATATAATTTATCAGTCTCCACTTTCTCGGCTAAATTCGCCGCGATTTTAAATCTGTTTGCAAAAAACTCAACCTCGTTGTGTGTGTGTGTGAATTTTTCTTCTTAGTCTTTTGATAAATCACTTAGATGCCTGTTTATAAAAAAGTACAAAAGAAATTATAGCCCAAATATTTTTCCTAAAATTCAGCACTGTACAATGTTGTCTTTGGACTATCAGTCAATTTCAAGGCTTATAAGAAAAATATAAATAAAATTGATCTACCCTAACAAAAAATAGAATAAAAAATAAAAAAGAAAGTTTGCGATAGCTGTGGTAAATGGACTACTATGGTAACTTTATATAATCAGAAGTACAGTGCCATAACTAATTCAGGACAAGAAAAGTAAAATAACATTTTTAAACAGATATTAAAATATTTCACTTCATTAAAATTTGAGAATTTTTGATCTGTCAAAAAGTTCAAAATAATTATATTGTGTTTTCAAGCATCGTTTCCAAAAATGTTTATTAATTTTATTGGCCTTCTTTCTGCCATATTTTGTATATTCTAACTTTTCCCTTTTTCTTTCGAATTCGCTTAGGTTTAAAATGTTGGAATTTTTACTTCGATTTAAGAAAAGTTAGCTCTCCCATTTTATATGTACTGAATTCACTACGTTGTTGATATCCATGAAATTATTATTATTTTTTGTATGGATTTACAACAGATTCTGTAAAGCTAACGTATTAATTAAAAAGGAATGAATTGCTGTAAGAGAACTTTCTTTTTATTGGTTAGGCAAATCTATACATAAAATAACTAAGTACTGAATTAGAAAAATTTCATTTGGCAATTAATTTATACATTTATTGTAAATATAAAGGTATCAGATTTAATTTTCGAATCTGTTCCAGAACATATAAATCATTTACATGAAATGCTCTATTATTAATAAAATAAGAGATGACTTTCTTTACCTATATTTCTATCTCATTTTTTAGCAATTAAATGCATCCCTAATGTAAATAAAATATGCATAATCAGTACAGCAATCACATAATAAAAGGGATTCCAACCATGTAACTTTAATCATCGCTAACTCTGTTTTAATATAGTAACATAGTTTGATGCTACGGATTAACTACGGAGTATTGAACATTTATAAGATCATATTTCACTTGTCGTTACTCGCCAGCTTCGTTGGGTACTTGATGTTATAAGACAATAAAATGTTTTTTAAGTTTTTACGATCTCGTAACACATACCTGCGAAGTCTATTTCCTAAAAACCTAGTTTACTAGACCTCTACTTAACAAAAGAAACATGATAGCCAATTTTCAAGTCTTAGGATCTAAAACTCTCCAAAAAAGATTCCATTTTAAAAAAAACTCAAAAACCTCCACTAACCCTTCCCCGTAATCTCTTGTGAATCGTTTTTCCGCAAAACTCGTCTTTTGCTTATCTCTACTCAACAAAAGAAGCATGATTGCCAAATTTCAGATGTATAGGCTTAATAGTTCAAAAACGGGAATGTTTTTTTTATCTGTAACGCTTAAATTAACCCGCAATAACTTTGGGAGTCGATCCCCCCTCTAAAAAAACCCCGTTTCTATCACAATTTCAAATCTGTAGGTTTAAATAGTTCAAAAACAGAAATTTGTCTACAACGCCCTCGCAATCCCCCACTTTAGAGTCGATTTTCTCAAAATCAGTTTTTATTGGATACCTATTTACAAAAGAAATGTACCCTCCAAATTTCAAATCTGTTGGTCTAATTGTTCCAAAGATCTCGTGATGAGCTTCTTTTCACCTATATAGAAAAATAAAACATTTTTAGTTTGAATTGGGAAAATTCTTCTAGTTCAGTTTACATATCTTTTATTCCAATATAAATTGCTAATAATAAATTACTTTTTATCAACACTAATAGTTTCACAAAGTTTAGATAGTTGAAGGGAAAAACAGGTTGCTGTGGATTTTTTATATCGTTAACACACTTCATAATTGTAAGGAAGATGAAGATTTGACAAAAACTTCACTGTCCCAACTGATGCTAAAAACAATTAGCTCTATCAATCAATAAAGAGAACTAAAAACGTTTTTTTAATTTAGCTAAAAATAAAGCAAAACATGCGCTAATAAATATTTTAAGTAATCCATTGTATTATTTGAGCGTGAACTGAATAGATTAAGAAAACACGATTTCTTAAATAAACACAATATATATAACGTGTTTTTATTTCGAAAGCACTAAGAGAATAATATTTTAAGATTATACTATTTGGTAAAACTTATAAAATGACCTCATTTACCAACTGCTCTTTTTCAATGAAGAATTGTAAAATATTTTTTTTTTCGTAGGAGACTTATTTCACGCCCTTTTTCACACCGCCCAACGTTTCCTCCCATATTGGAAACTTCAAAAGCTAGTTGAGATTATGGTGTTTTCAATATTCCACTGTATTTTAGAAAATTTAGAGGGAAAAAATGAGCATTCAAAGCTGTAGAGAAATCTACTTTGTGGTGCTTATACAGTTTGCACTTTCGAACACAATTATTTCTTTTTAAGTCTTATATAAACACTTCAAAATGTTATATTCAGATTAAAAATTAAGCGTCATTAAAGCGATTGTTATTATACTTTGTCAGAAAAATACAATATTTTAATAATTTTTGTCAGACTCGCCAACTTCTGTGTGATTTCAAAGATTATATTGACAAAGAATTTCGAGCCGTTAATTTAGCAAAGTTTAACAGCTCTTAAAAAGAAGGAAAAAAACTCCGTTGCTTTCTTTATATCTAAAAAATGTACGAATTGCATGGTTCATTGCACGTAACATTTAAATTACATTTAAAATTATTATGTAAAATGTTCCTCCAGCGTTATTTTTATTAAAAAAAAGTTTTTCTAATATCCTTAATTAAGTCCAGAGTATGGGAACATATTGCTTTACTCTTATCTCCAAATCCTGTTGTTATTTTTAATAAAAATATTAAAAGCCTTATTTTCAATAAAGAAATTTACAAATTAATGAAATAATTTACTTCAATGTATATTCGTGACACTTTTTAACGGAAAATATATTCCATTTAAAGAAAAAAAAATTATTTTCTTAGACACTAATTAAACGCAGCTGTCTATGTGTTAATCTTGTCTAGATGAAAGGTATCGATAGAAGAACTCATTCGCAACGGTTCTTACATAACTTGCCAACCACTAGTGTGTGTTACTTTCCGAAATTATTTTTGATGCGTGAAATTAGTTTCTTTTCCACGCACTACTACTTGTAATGGCTCACAAGTTCTAGGCATACCATTGATAAACTGTTGGTAGGAACTGTAGTAAATCTAATGGTTGAGGTCGAGACAAAATTCAACCTAGATAAGGAAAATTTCGATGCTTTTGGTTTTCACGTTTCTCATTTATTTGCCTCAGATTTAATTACGTCGAAATTTTCTACAAAAATATTCTTACAACTTATAAGAGCCTTAAAAATACCATGCAATGCATTTTCGAAACTTAAAGAGTTGTATTTCTGCCAAGTTTAAGACTTTCTCTTTCTTAGTATTTATCCGACTAGATGCTACTATAGCTGTGATTATCTTTATCAAAAAATATAACTGGATTACTTCAGTTATTGCAAACCCGATGATACCCTAAATCGTAATAAATTGTTTCATAAAAATAATTATATATTATCTGATTTATCAGAAATTCAAAATAAATGTTCATGCTTCTAATTATTCATAAAATAAAAACGAAAAAGAGATCTGGAAAAGAACTTGAAGTAGTAACCTATATAAACTGATTTAACATGGATCGATTTGGATGAAGTTTATCGCGTCTTTTATTTATGAAAAATCATGCAATTTACAAAAGGGGAAAAGATACAGGAATGGAAATAAAAAAAACTGAACAAAGCTTTAGAAATGTTTTATACATTTAAGGCGTGCATTTCAAATTAAAAACCGGAATAGATAAAACCATCTGTATGTTATGTTGAAATCCAAATGCAGTACTAACCTAAGAGATATTTTAACCTTTCTTTCATCTTTCTAGAAATTCGTTGGCAATTGATTGAAAAAAAATATTTCCATAACTCGAAACTAAAAGTGTAATTGCAGAAATAGTTTTTTCTCTCTTCGTTAGAGTGTATTCTTTTGCGATCCAAGAGTCTTCTAAGTATTAGAAATTTTCGCGAATCATATTTGGGAAAATCTTTTAGAATTACAATGTAGATTTCAAGATAATTGGTATGTAGAAACTTTAAAAACTACCGTAAAATCCGGTGTACAGCACGCACCCATACTTTCAAAATGCATTTTTCAATGTTTAGGTCTATTCGTCATATAACGCGCACCCCCTTTTTTGCGAAGGAACCTGCAACGAAATTTGGAAAGCATTCGGATCGGTAATGATATATCATTAATTTCTGAAAGAGGTCCCTTCTTAATAAATCAAAAAGACAAAGGTTGAAAAAATCAAAAAGGAAGTATTGCAAACTTAGATTCAAATTCAGCTTTAACAATAGGAATAGTTCCGAAATTTAAAATAGTGCCAGGAAAGCTTAAGATTGATTGATTGTTTATTAGCGTCGAATTTTGAAACTACACTAGAACTATTGGCATCGGACCTTGCCCTTTTGAACCACGGTTAGGTAGCAAGAACACCCAAGTTGGAACACGACTCTACAAGTTTCCACACGAACGTGAGGTCCTTGGATATCGACAGGTCCAGGATTCCAACTCATGACAGAAATTTAGCAGGTTATGAGTTTACAACGTGGCTACTTGGTTAACGCAGCGAGAGTAAGTTTTATTAACTACAAAGCAACACGATGGCTATTGGGAACGGTATTCGTCCTTTTGATCCTCGGTCAAATGACGTAGACCACACCTGAGCTGGCACCTCTCCTCCCCTAATTATCACACCAACGGGAGAACATTGAGCCTCAACAGATTTAACGAGCATCGGCTCCCTCCTCACGGTGGATCTTTAGTGGCACCAGGACTCAAACCTGCTACACTCCGAACACGAGTTCGTAAACATAACCGCTAAGCTACTGCGGCTACCAGCTAACGTGGCCAACAGAAAGCTAAGAGGTCATTACAATATTTAAAAGTATGAAAAAATCTTTTACTTTTCGATAATTCAAAATATGGAGAGACACAGGAAAATCATTATTCAACGGTACACTCTGTACTTTTAGCTCATTTAATCCATTTAAAAATGCTGTTTTAATATTAGAATTTATGTACATTTTTATACTTTGATAATAACACTTCAAACATATTCTAAATTAGTTGGAAAATGTAGAAGATAAAATTTTTTAGAAATAAATAATTTCAAACATCTATAAAACTAAAGATTTCCGCAAATATCTGCATGTTCAGAAATGATCTGAAAAGTTCAGAGCTTTAGATTTGTCCTATTTTTTGTGTGTGTTAAGCGATTCACAATGCTGTTTTTAAAATGATCAGGGAAATATTTCTGTAAATATAAAATGATTCAAATATTTTTTACTTAAGAGTGTGTATATATGTGCAGTTAAGCTATCAAAAATACTTTAATACAATATTAAATTATGTTTCAAATTTTAAATCTTTTGAAATTTTGTATTCAACATACATATTAAAAAATCGCTTAAGTAAAAAATAATTTCAACCTTTCTAATTGAATACTATAGAATAACAGGATTCATTCCACTTATCATAAGCAAGGATATCTGCAACGACTAACTAATGTGACTTTATATTTCTAATTAGTATTGACAATTTCGTAAAATCATGTTTCCAACATATTGTAATGTAAGAAAGCTTAAATGTAAAGAGAAATTTCTTATTTCGAGATAATGTAGAAAATTAAAACCTAAACTGAGTAACCTTCTCTGTGTCGTAAAACATGAAATATTTTACGGCTAATAATTCACTGACACAGACAATTATTTCGAATGAATGTAATTTTTCTCCAGAGAGATTTTGCTCGAAATAGAATTATGTCTCAGGAAACCAAATGAAAATTTGTAAAGGACCGCGTAATTTTGAAAATATAACAGAGGCAAAAAATAGTTTTAGAATCATATTTTAAAGATGGGCAATAATGTTGTTCTAGTCAACGCCAACCAAATAACATCCTCATTAGTTATTTTGAGCATTAAAGATATTTTTCCATGAATAAAAACATTACAACGTTTCTCCTCGAAAAGTCAACGAATTCCCATGTTTCATAATTGCGGCCCCATATTGTGTTTAAAAACCATTGCATCAAGTTTTAAGAGGACTCCTGTTGTTTACTGTACACACTTGCCCTAGATATCTAATGCAAGGAAAAATCGAGAAAAATTCTTTTTAATATTCATTCACAATATTAGCATAGTATAGCAATAAAAATTCATTCATAGTAATAACAATTCAAAATAGTATAACATGTTTGAAACGATTCTAATTAAAATTCAATGGATGTTTTTTTATGAGTGTGAGTGTTCATTAACGCCGCTATACAAAGTAAAACGAGAGCTACTGACGATGGACCTCGTAATTTTGAACCATATTCAAGTGACGAGTAAGACACCTGAGTTGTCACTCACTTCTCCAAACTACCACACCAGGCCAGCAGGAGAAATTTCAGTCACACATTTAAAACTTCAAGTCCGCAAATTGACGTGGTGTGGAATTTTGGAAAGTACAGCCATGCTTCTTCAAAATGTGGCGTTATAAGAAAAAAAAGTGGTCAGGGTCAAGGATTCGTCACCGGTGTGTTTTGAGTTCGAACCCGAGTGACTGAAAACCCGTCGTGTAAAGGAGCTGATGTACGTTAAATCTGTTAAGAATTTCCCAGCGGGTCTTTAAGTGAGGGCTATTGGTATAAGGTCTCGAACTCAGATTCGACTGAAATAACGCCGGCCACGAACACGTGATTGATCATCTGCTACCTAGGCAGCAATTAAAATTTGAGGGGACATGGTACGATTTACGCAAAAATTTTTAATTTAAGGATTTTTAAATTTTTTTTATTGCCTCCTATGTGTGTATACTATGTAAAACAGATTTTAGGCTCAAAATTTCATAAAAACCTGGCCTTATAATTTTTTAACTGAAAAACATAAAATTTGTGAAGTGATTTTAAAATGCTACTCCCCCCCGACAAAAATTTACGTACACGCATGAAATTTGGTTTACAAGTACGTCAAACTATGTATAACAAAAAAGTTGGTATGAGTTTTGCGATAACATGATTGGTATTCGTACAATACCTCTTTTTATGAATGCTTATTGAAAATTCTTTAAGAAACCTATAAATTCTGAGTTGAATTATTTTTTTAAAAAAAGGTATTGCCTTGATTCAAAAATGCATACCAACTTTTGTTACGTGTACTATTGGCAATAAGTAAAAAAATTCAAAGCATTAGGCACAATAGAAAAAAAGCCTTAGTATGTTAAATGAAGACAAACTTGTTATTTTACCTTTGAGATAAGTAGGTTTCAAATTTTTATTTGCCATAGGGATGTGAATAAAAACGAACGTAAAAGCTATCATAATTCTGCGTTTCTTAAGTTTAGAACTTTCAGATTTTGTCAGGTTATGGAAAGGTATATAAAGAACAATTTAAACTAAAAAAAAATTAGATTTGATTTTTTGACCGATTTTGGTCAACTGAATCGTACTGTGTCCTCTTAAAAAGGTTAATTCGCCATTGATACAAACGTTTTTAAAATTTTTAACTTTCTTAAGATAAAAAAAAAGTAAATTTCTTCTTTTTAAAAAACTTCTTTGTCTCCCCCCTTGGATAGTCTTAAATTTTTTAAGGCAAGTGCTTTAATGTAATATGAAATATAATTCATGTAATAAAACAAATTTTAAATTTCTTCAATAACGTTACTATTTGTTCATAAGTTGGAGTATTTTTTTCCACAAGCAAATTGCGGCCATGGCTAGGCGCAGTCAAATTGTTCAAACGATTGTTTTGAACTTTTTAATCCTTGCATTGAGATGAAGTGAAATAAAGCGAATTTGAAAGAGAAGAACAAAGAAATAAGCGAAGCGAGACAAAATCCCAGTAAATAGAGATAAGCGAGGCCAAGAAAATGTTTTTAATATTTCGAGCTTTCTCTATTATTCTGTTTTAAATAGGTAAAAATTCAAATGTTTCGAAATACTTTAAAGACAGATATTATAGAAATATAGAAGCTTAATCTTTGATAATGAAATACATATAACAAGGAGAAATGGTTTAAAAGTATGAAGAAAATAAAAATTATACATTAAAATACCTGAATCATAGATATTAACGTTATTAAAAAGACAAAGACGATTTTCCTTCAATTTTGAAACATTTTTTATACTCATACAACGGCCGTGGTAGCCTACTGGTCAAGGTATCGAATCGTGGCTGGAAAGTCACGCGAGTTCGAGCCTATTACGACTGAAGATCCGCCGTGTAGGGGAGCGATGCACGTTAAATCTGTCGAGCTCAAACGTCTGTATGTGGTGTTCTGTAGTAGTTAGGAGAGAAGGGTTCCAGCTCAGGTGTCATTCTCGTCACTTGACCATGGTTCAAGATTACGAGGTCCGTCGCCAAAAGCCCTCGTGTAGCTGAACGGTGCGACGTTAATATTTACTCACTCACACAATTCGTGAATATAAAATGTAGATACATTTGAAATAAATAAAAAAATTACATATTCATCAAAGTTATATGCTTTGTGTCAAAATAAGTGGAGTGCACAATAATTTATCTTGTCGAGTAGCCACGAATTAGTCCCCAAGGGGGTTATTGTTTTAGCCACTCATCAAAATGCTACTATACCACCTCTCGAAATTTTATCTTAATACCATTATGTATGTTTTTTAAAATTAAAAATACAGTTTCCCCAAAATATAGCACTGTATTACTTTGATTTGATTTTAATTTACGTCGTGCTCTGAAGCAATACGATGACTCTTGGCGATGGACATAGTAATTTTGAGCCATGGTCGGGACGGGACGACACCCAAGCTCGCACCCATCTCTACCAACTTCTCCGTCATTCTAACCGTACTATTGTTTGGTTTGATATTTGGTATATTTGATATCTAGAGTCTTTCAATAAGTGTATCAGTCACAATAAAGATCAGATGCGCGGTGATTAAAGAAAACTGTCCATTGGTTTCGTAATAATCGAAATTAAAACAGTTAGGCACAGAAAATCCATTCTTTGAAGAAAAAAATTAGCTCTGTCTAAATGTTCTTTTTCTTTGGCAATGATTAAGTTATAAACATTGGGCTTTATTGGACTTATTCATTTTTGGCAAACAAAATAATTGTTAATTTAATTAATAATGGATGAAATGGCTGAATGCTAGTGTTAATAATGTATAACTTTCTGTAAAGAGCTTAATATCGCAGATTGAATCTATTCTTTGCACAGAACCTGATTAATGTCATAAAAATATCAACTCAAAAAGGTATTTTTGACTTGCTTCGGAAAATTTTCATTGATTGCTTATTAATGTCACATTTGGAAGATACACTATGGCTATTGAATACAGATGTCGTCATTTTAAATCACGAGAACGATACCTGAGCTAGCTCTTCCCACTTCCACAATTCTCCAGCGTGAGGAAAAGTTTGCAGATTTTACAAGCATCAGTCGCTCTATACCAGGGGTGGGCAAACTTTTACATGGCATGGTCTACTTTTAATTTTTTTCCAGATGCTGCAGTTCACCTTGGTAACGTAGGTGTGATGAGTGAAAAAAAACACCTCAACAATATTTAAATTTTAACAATAAATACAGAATACCTACCTACATAACTACGATAGAAAAACTTACTCTTAAAACTACGTGTTAAGTAAAACGCAAAATACAAACATATATATAATAATTATACTCATCAACTAAATTTTAAATGATGCTTTTTCAAACAATTCACAATACATAAAAAAATAAATAATTTTCACTTAAAATTAGCACTTGCAGCTATAGTCTCAGTACAAGACTTAATCTTCATATTATCCACCCCAATCTTAAATATTTCGGTATATAATTACTTACTGCTAATCTTGCACTGGATTCTAAATGGTCGTCTGTGAAACGAGAATTATATGTTGTCTTAATTATATTCTTCGTTCAAAATGTTGATTCACACAGGTAGGTAGAGCGAAAGAAAGATGTTAAATGAATTTAAACTTTTTTAAAATTAGGATACTTTACTTCGTCTATTAGATTTCAAAAGGTTTTTAAACACATTACGTCCTTTTGAAGAAGAAAAAAAGCTTCGTTTTCCTCGAGAACATGTAACATATTTTAGTTATATCTTTCACATCAACATTGCCAAATGAGTAACCCATGAATGCAACTTTTGATTTTAGTCTAATAAATTATTGTAAACCTCTCTCAAATTTGGGTTGCAGTTTTATTCACGGTGTCTCTTTCATTCATGGGTGTTTCCATTATCTTGATAATCCTCTGTGTTTCTTTTAGTATGCGCGTATAACGTTTTATGTGAAGGCGGTCACTCCAAAATGTCTTGGTAGTCCACCGGTCGATCGCGATCTACTTAATGCCCGCCTTGGCTCTATACGGTGAATCTTTAGTAGAACAGGGATTCATACCCATGATTCAACAGAAGTACCACCTTCCGTGAGTTCACAACTATAACCTCAAGGATACAGCGGTCACTTATTGTAATGGAAAATGAAACGTTTTAAAAGGTTATAACAATATTGAAACGCTGATAGCAAGACATTGATACCCTTTCTTGCCTTTCAAAAATTTTATATTTAAACTTAAAATGAAAAATTGAAAACAAGATTTAGAAATCAAATATACATAATAAATTTTAAAGGCATGTGAAGTGGAAATAAAAGGGAATTTATCCCATCACTAACTGTATGCCAAATATGACCAATTTGTAGGTTTCATAATTGCACGCAAAAAAAAACTGAAGAGAATAAACATTGATTGAATTTAATCTCAGTTATTTGATCTTCGCAATCAAGTATAATGTTTCGATGAAAAGGATTTCAGTTCATTCTTCTCCTTCTACACACTTGAACAAGAAAAGTTAGATTCTCATTACATTAAGGAAGCTTGTCTTAGCTTCATTTTATTTGATTGTCTTATAATAAAATTGAGTTCTATACCAGTAATCCTCAAAAACTATAATTGCAATTAATTTATGCTAATATAATCGTAGGATAATAAATAAGGGATATTATCTACAGCTGTAGTTGATTTGCTTTTAATTTACATCGCACCCTGAAGTAGCACGAACGGCTTGGGTGGCGGACGTCGTAATTTTGAACCACGGTCAAATGACTTTGAGCATTGACATATTTAATGTACATATCAGCCCCTCTGTAAGGCGGGTCACTATTACCGAGGGACATCGTAATTTAAAACTTTAAGATAACAAGGACGGCACACGAGTTCGTACTTTCCACTCCACCTCATGGGATTGATTGATTGATTGAATATTAACGTCGCACTGTTCAGCTACACGAGGGCTTTTGGCGACGGACCACGTAATTTTGAACCATGGTCAAGTGACGTGGACGACACCTGAGCTGGCACCCCCTCTCCTAACTACCACACCCCACCAACGGGAGGACGTTTCAGCTCTCGACAGATTTAACGTGCATCGCTGCCCTACACGGCGGGTCTTTAGTGGTACTGGGATCGAACTCGTGACAAAGCAAGCCACGATCCGATACCTATACCACTCGGCTACCGCGGCCACCTCCACCTCATGGGAAGGCTGCATTCTAATTCAGTTAGACATGCCCGCAAATAATGAGGAGTGTCTGTTAAATCACATCTTTCTAGTACTAATCACAAAGCATATTATCTTTTAAGCATGCCGCAGCTAATCAAAAATGAAATGAATGATGTTTTAAATATTTTTTTTGTAAATCAAGAGTTATCTTTAAAGTTTACAATTTTGAAAAATATTTCTTTATCGTTATTTTCAATAATATTAATTTTTTTCAAGTGTTTTTATAAAGAAAATAGTTATAAAATCTCAGCTATTTTTTTTCTTAATATTTCAAAACGCAGCTTATAGAATAAAAGGAAGCCTAACAAAAAAACACATAGTAAAAATTCTTCTGAATCTTCAAAGTAATCCTAAAAAAGCTCTTTTTAGGCTAGCTGTTCGTAAGTGTAGTATATATTATTAAAAGATATGTATTTCAAAGATTAAAACATAATTAACCATTTCTGCATTCGTCTTTGAAATTTCAAAAACACTCAGTCATAAAGTACTTTAAATTTATTCTAATACATTAATTAAGTTTTTGATGCAATAAAAGCGACGGGGGGGATATAAATATTTCAAAACTAAATTTAAAATTATAGAATTTTCAGAATCCTTATTTTCATACAATTTGAACAGACAATATTCTTCTACAGCCAGTATGCTTCAAAATCAACTGTTCAAACTTCGCTACATTTTAGAAATGTTTATTCAATAGCAATAGGAAGCCTTTGTATTCATGTGGGAAGCTAACTGGAATTACGAGTTCAAAGGTTCAAAACCGTCTCGGCTCAAGCGTGGAAAATGTTAATTCTCTTGATTAATTATCCAGCACGCGTTTGAAATTTTAAACACCAACTGAATCAACTCATCACAATGCTCTTTAATTCATTTTTATCAGCCATTGTTTACCCTTTAATTTAAAATTTTGAATTTCAAAAGATGGTTACTTCACGATTCACATTTTTAAATATGAAATTTGAATATAAAAGAGCAAAGGGAAACAAAACGATCGGTTCTTAGCACAAAAGGGTTTTTCGGGTCATAGAACTTGAGGAAATAACAAAAGAAATCATTGAGATGGATTACGGTTAAGCTGCAATGAGTTTCGCAAACACGGGGATTTAATGTCTATAATGAAAGTGAGAGTTTTTTTTAATTTGCTAAAAGTAGTCGCGGTATGAATGGAATAGTTCCGTAACAGTACAAGTTAAGTGGTTCACAAGCAGGTTTCATCCATTTTAACTTGGCTTTTTGACTTAGTAAATATGTTGTCATCTGATTTAAAACAATTCTTTTCCCCCTAATGAGTAATATAATGTTTAAAAGAAGAAATTTGATCTATACCAAAATATCTCTTCAATTCAAAATTGGTGGATGTTACGAAAACGTATTCATTAATTCTAATAAAATTTAAATTCTTCAGTTATTCACATTTCATCTCACACTTTAAAGCATATGTCTACATTTTTGGGATTTTTTTAAAAATTTCATTTAATACTTTTCGACAGACAGTATAATAATTTGAACGAGCATGACATACATTAATAAAGAGGAAAAATATAAGAAAATAAGATAGAAATATAAAAAAAGCCTTCATAAAACAAAAGATTCGAAAAATGCCATTCTCTACAATAGATTGCACATAAATTTACTCTTTCTCTTAAATACGAATTATCTTTTTATGCTTTTAAATACCCTTATAACATAAATTGCTTATTCGAAATCTCAAATCCTTAAACTGAAGGTGAAAAAACGCAACTATTAAATTTAAATTTGAAAAGCGTTAAGCTATGCTAATACATAATTTAAAAAGACATACATTTCAATATTATGCATTAAAAATGCTTCAGAGTATACTCTAATTTCCCTTTTTTTAAGTACAAGCTTAGCATGTCCCATAAAAGCAATATTTTTCCAATGTAAAATCTGTAAAATTTTAATTTCCTTACTCGTCGTTTATGTACTGTAATACATTAAATGTAGCATATAATTATAAACCTTTACAAAACTTTTCAATCATTTAGCTAAACTTAGTCTACAAGTTACTTTCTAGGTGTATTTTTCCTTACGAAAATATTCGCACTAAATTATCTCACAAATTATTAAATTATTCGCACAGATAATCTCACTAAATTTGATTAATAATGACTTAAATTACCCTACTTCATGACAAGTCCATAAAATTCTAGTATTTACAAACCTTAAATGAAAATTTGGTAATGTCTTGTTTTCTTAAACAATTAGAAAAAATAAGGTGGAGATTTTTAGCAATTAAAAAATAGGGATTGTATTAATGCAAATAATTTAATTTTTCATTTTTGTTTTAAAATTGCAGTCGTATTCTAAAAATACGACCAAATTACAGATTATGAACACAATACATTTTGATTAAAAAAGCATGTTTATAGTTTTTATTAGTATATATCTTTCGAATTCAGAATTTGTTCTTTCTTGTTTTCAAGTAATGTGTGAATGCAAGAGTATTTATACTTCCGCCTTCCCACTTCAATATTTTTCACTCTAAATGTAAAAAATCTTTAAATATATAAAATTTTCCCAAGTACGTTACTTTTTACGCATTTTTTTTGTATATTAAGGTAATTTTATACATGGAAGGATTGATTAAATAAATATAACAAAGCTCCAGTTTATGATAACAATATTTAAGAGTTGATTAAAAATTGACCAAAAGAAAATATTTTTTAACATAAGTAAAGTAAAAACATAAGTAAAACCTTTATTGTTATCGATTGCAATTACTTTAATATTAAAAGTAAATTTACGTTTCAACAGAACAGTAATATGAAATTTAAACAGTTTCAAAGTAAACAATTAAATTAATTTTTTGCTTTTGGAGCATTTTAAAACTTGAATCAATTTATTCAATTCTTAAAGTCATTTTCTAAAAAATAACTGTAAGACTGACTATCTTCAACATTTTAGTCAATAACATTAATTCCCAGAATCTATTTTTATATTAGTATAATGTTTGCAAAAGAATTACTCAAAGTTCATTTAGAAATATCAATATAAAAAAATGATAAAATCACATTTCTTACCTCCAGATCTTTGTGTAGCAACAAAAGACAAAATACAAATCAGCAAGGTGAGTGATCTTTCAGAAACCCACAAACTACCAGCGGCAACTAACTTCATGCCTTTGAAACACGATCCAAAACAAAAATATATTCCCCACGCTCGCACCAAACCGAGAAATTAATGTTCCAACTCAAAAAAACAGATGGTATTTCTTACAAAATTCTAGAAATTGGCCATAAAATGAAGAAAAAAATAACGGCAGAAACCTTCACAACAAATAATGTCCAGATCACCGTAAAGTTTGTATTGACATATCGATTCAAAAAGGGTTTTAAAAAAGAAGGGTTTTTTCCTCAAAGCCTGTAGTAAATGCCGATTCAAGTTGAAATGATCGTGAAAACAGGTAAGAGCCGCATAAAACCTAGCGGCGACCTCAAGTGAAACTTTTGAGACTCGCAAAAAGTTTCTTTCGCCTTTGTGACATCATTATCATGACGTCACAATGATTTGCGGCGGGCTTTTCTGAATTTTTGTTTTTGGGGGAAATGTTTTAACATTAGTGGTGGAATTCATTAGCTTCAATTAGGAACGCGTTCACACACACAGGTAAAATAATTAAACTTTTTTTTTACCCTAAGAAAATTGTTCTTATGTAAAGAAAATTAATGATATTTTACTTTTTCGATTTGAAATCTAGAACGCTGTGATTCAGGGGAGGGGGGGTCTATTTAAATTGAGATAGGATGAAGAGATAAATAAAACAAGATGAATTATACTGAAAATAATTCACTAAGAAGAACCCTAAATAGAAAGTACTTCGATAGAAGGTACTTGTCAATGTGTGTGTGTGTGTGTGTGTGTGTGTGGATGTTTACATTCTTTTGTTTTAAGTTCGTTGCTTCCCATTTCTTTTGTACTAGTTTATTAGACCTAAAAGTTTTATGGATGCTTTTCTACTTCATTTTTGACCATTGTTCTATATTCTTCTTTTGCATTGAGTTTAATGCACCACTTTAAAAGAGTTCTTATGATCAAGTTTTTTAAAACTTGTATTAATTCTAGAAAGATGCAAGTAATTAGTAATCGCATTTATTTCTACGTACAAGAAATAAATTAACCATTAAATTCCTTTAAGACATATTTCGTAATACACAGTCTGTTAAGTATGCATCTCTTTTGCAAATACAGAACCCATCACAAAAAGCTTAATATTCCTGAATATTAATAAATATTTAATTTTAATTAAGAGAAGAAAATGTTTCTATATTATTTTTATTCTAAAACTCATCGGCTAATTTTTTTACTTTAATACAAATTACACTGAGATACAAAAATATTGTACATATAGAATGGTGTTTTAATTTAGTCTCATTTTTTTATTAAAAAAAAAGAAAGAAAAGAGTTAGAAAGCAAATAAACTTAGAGAAAGGTTTCATATATAACTAGTACTTACTTTAAATTCAAAACATTAACGAATTTTATAAAACGTAATAATTACATAATGAAATACGTGCTCGTACGCGTAATTTAATTTTCAATTAACACTAGTTCATCAATATATCATTAATGCATAATGCATAACATTATGCAAAATGACACGATAGTCACACTAAATCGACATATTCCTTAAATTAAATCCCTTTTGTAGAGTTAATTTTTAGGTATACAACATATATCTGTACAATTTATTTGTTTAATAATTTATATTTAATTTTAATATATTATCTTATCCTCAAGCTGATTCCGTATGCTATGATTAAAAGTTTTTTTCTTGTGTAGTTTCAATGCTTTTTGTGAAGAAAAATTTTAAAATTTCAGTACTTTTTTTTTTAAAAAAAAAGATGGCATTTTTTTCTAATTAAAATGGGAAATTTTCCAATTGCGATTTTAAATACCATCTTATAATTAAAAGAGTTTAAAAATCAATATGAAAGAAATTCAATGATCACACACAAATACATAAACTACAAAACATTTTTAAAGAACTTTTTTTAAATGAAAAAATATATACGTAAATATTTTTACAGCTAAATAATCACTTTTTACTTGAGTGATTTAAATGAGAAAGAAAATTATTTATTTAATTTTTTTACAAAACAGAATGTCGTAAGATAAATTAATTGACTCATATAAATAAATAGAAAATTGCATGAAGAGCAAAAAGAAAAGTTTTTTAAAACTAATTGATGTTTAATAACTAAAATTTAAATCAAAACTACCTTCGATAGTAAAAATAAAGACATTTTTCCTTTTAAAAATGTGAATATATATATATATACTTGTCTTTGCTGGCTGGTTTAAAAGTCAGCTCAAAAGATGTGTTTATGTTTTTTCGAAATTTTTAACTTGATAAATAATTGACTTTCATTAATGGCAAGATGCTTGTTTCTCTTCGTAAAAGCTTTGTGAGTAAAGAAATTTTGTTAAATTATTTTTTGAAAGATACTTTTCTTATGTAATTGTTCTTGTATTTTTCTACTTTTCTTACATAATTATTTTGTGATTTTGTGATTTTTCTGCATTAAGAGTTTGGGAGAGTTTGCTACATAATAGTAGTGATTGGTTTTATCATGCTCTCTGAGTTATACTTTCTCTGAAGTTTTGTTTATTTTATTTGGTTTTCCTACCGAGTTGCAAAGGGGGAAGGTTGGCGCCTTCAAACTAGTTTAACCCCACTTATTCGGTCCTAAGTCCGAAATTGCTTTCTGACTCGCTAGGTTCTTCTTTTTTGTAGTTCTTTTATTTCTCTATAATTTTGTTCTTCATGTTAAGCTTTCATATTTTTATTGCGATATTTCGTGTTATGTTCTTTATCTATTATTTCTTGTTTTTGATAAATAATACATATTTCTTTTATATATATATATACATATGGAAGGGGAAGAAATGAGGAATTCGAATAACCTGAATCTGTTCAAAGTTGTTTTTTTTGCTCATATTTAACTTTCCAGATATTATCTTCGAAATGAGAATTCCATTTTTCAGAAAATATTTTTAAAATTTTTTCTTAATTTTTCATATGACACACGCAAATAAATTCACATAGAAACACATATTTATGTGTAGTATTTTGTCATTCCAGGAGAAAATTAAAATCAAAAATACTTTTTCTGCGAAAATATAATACCGTTGCCATTTAGAAAAATCCCAGTAAAAATAACTAAATCCTCAGTGATAAAATATAATTGAAAAATTAGATTATTACAAATTAATTATTATTACAAAAAATATTTTTAATGTCTTTATTAGAGATTAATCATGGTTCGATTTATATAAATCAAATTGGAATATATAAAAGGATTATATTATTTAAAACAAAATATATTTAATCTAGACGGTATTTTTATACAAAATGAAAATAGCATAAATTTATGAATAAGTAGACAATGTTTTTAAATATGCAAACGATATTTTTAAATTAATTTATTTTGCGTCTTCGAAAAATTGAAAATTCATGTGAAATTTCTTTCATATGAAATAAATAAATATACTATAATATAAATGCTTTAAATATGAGTTATAAATATGTTCTAGTATTTATATAACTAAAAAAACATTTAATACTTATTTAAATGTATATAATTTTATTAGTTATTGTTTTTCTTTGTTTTTCTTGCTCTCTTATATTTTTAGATTTTTTTTCCTTTCTTTTTTTTAATTTTTTTAATTTTTCTGTCATTCTTACCTTTTTTGTGATAATTTTTTATGGGCAAACGATTTTCATTTCTCTTTTCAACAAATATTGTCGTATTAAAAAAATCAAATAATGCACTACAACTTTCTTTTTTCAATTCTTACTATTAGCTCACAATCTCTATATATTTATTTATCTTGGTGGAATTTTCAATCGTTAATAAAATACATTTTAAAGTGCTCCATTGAGCTGAAATTTTATATACATGATTTTATTTTCGATGACAATACAATAATTGTGAATTATAATTAATAAAAATTAATTGATTAAAACTAATTATTCAAATAATTACAAATACAGCCACGTTGGCATTATTTTTGGCGACTTAGTGACTCTTTTGGCGACTGGTGTCAAAACTTGAAAAAGATTTTTTTTTCTCACGTTTTAAAGCATTCAGTTGAACTGAAATGTTATACACGATTGTTTTGGATGACAATACGATAATTAAATGATATTTAAAATAAAAATTAATTATCAATTAATGTTGTGATTCTGTCCTATGTGCATACATATTTAAATTAATTGTAACTATTTAATAAAAAGTAGCTAAAATAAAATTTTCTTTGTTGATCTAAGTAGGGATTGACTTAAAAAAAAAAATTATATAACTTGTTTCTAATTTAACTTACTTCGTCTTTTGTTTTGAACTAAGTATAAAACTTCATCAATTGTAATTGTAATACATATACTAGTTAATATGTTTTTCTTCTCATCGTATTTGAGTAATGTTTTGTTATTGTGTTGGCGTCATCACACACACACACACACAATTACCTAATTCAATTTAAACTCATTTTTAATTGAAAATAAAATCATTATTAAACTGGAATAAGTTAAGTTCATTAATTATCCATTTGTAATGTATTTAACATCCTTTATTGTAAACAAAAAAAATTTTTAAAAAGAAACAACAAAAGACGTTTAACAGCTCAATTTATTTCTCAATTAATAATTTTATATTAAATTCCATGCATTAAAAAAAATTCTTCATTCAAAATTAAATTGAAACATAATTTTGGTTTGCTATTAGTTGTTTAAATAACGTGCTATATGTTTAAATTTAACAGTTTCGAATACTATATGAAACAACATATCACATTTAGCAGTAAAATTATTTTTATTCAATTTATAGGCTTCAACTAAACTTCTATATACTCATAATTTTTATTAATCTAACAATATTCAATAATTCTCATTATTTTAACGCAAGTGTGACGTTTTAGAACATTAATGGTAGAATGAAAGTTAGTAAATTAAATATTTGGTTTATTTACGTCACATCAATTAGTTGGAGTGCGGTAGCCCAGTGGTCAAGATATCGGATCATGGCAAGCATGTCAGGAGTTCGAGCCCAGTAGCACTAAAGACCCACCGTGTAGGGCAGCGATGAACGTTAAAACTGTTGAGAGCTGAAACGTCCTCGCGTTGGTGTGGTAGTTAGGAGAGGGGGTGCCAGCTCAGGAGTCATCCGCGTCACTTGACTATGTTTCAAAATTACGTGGTCCGACGCCAAAAAGCCCTCGTGTAGCTGAACAGTGTGAGACGTTAATATTCACTCACTCACAGAAATTACACTATATACATTTATATTGAAGTTACTCATAATATTGAGTATTTCATTAGAGTTCAGAATATACTATTTGCGATGGAGGAGACCACACAACTGTTCTCTTCGGTGTTTTTCAATAGACTTCTCTTTCTATCCCTTGATCTTCGGATGTAAACAATTTGTTTCTGACACCTCGAATTAAACTCGTAGTTTTCGGCACGCAGGTGTCGAATCCAGCCACACGGGTGCACCACCATCGATTTTTGGGTGATGACAGATGAAAGACCCCGCAATATTTAGAGGTCACGTGTGGCTAGGAATGTTACCCTATCCATAAAAAGAAGCAGATTTTTCAGATGTGTGGCACGAAAACGTCACAGCATATTTTATCAAATTGTTCCAACACAAAATGAATGTGGAGAACTATTGAACACAAGAAATTATGTGTCGACTGTAATCGAAAACCTCTGAATGTTTATATTTTCATATGAGAAAAGATAACTCATACTATATCCTTAAACAAACCAAACAAGTTCTAAAAATAAATAAATCTAGAAGAATTTTAGATTATCCTTTGATTAAAATAAGCACATTGAATCTGTAAGATATATTTCCTCCAAATATGTTGTATCGCTTTTATTTTTCAATATTTGTTATTGGAAAAACCATTTTGAGACACACAAAACAAAATCAACAAGATCATAAATATATTTCTTCGATATCCAGAAAATATTGAAATTTTAATTGAATCTGTTGTTGATAATTAAACTAGAATTCGCTCTAGACACATTAAATATCTGAAATAAATAAAGAGGTTCTTCGAATTTGTTTACAGCATCTTAAAGGAAAGTCATTCAAGGCTTTAAGTTATTAAAAAGGAAAAATATATCACTCGTTGTTTATTTACTACAACGCAATTAAAATCAAGTATGATTGTTATACAAATAAAAATATATTAAGGCATTTTCATGGAAATAACACTGCGATGTTTACTTGAATAATAGCAGAAGGTTCAAATGTATTTAGACTACACAACCAACTGTTATCAATGTCGTTTTAAACCGTATAATTAACATCAAGTCGTAAGCGAAAAAGAATACCTTTTGGGATGTTTATAAATATTTTTTATATCCAACTGCTTCTGCAAACTTGTGTCATTAAGAGTTTTGAGAATTTTTACAATTGCTCACGATATATGAGGTTCTCTTTGACTGAATGGGTAGTATTTATTAATGATACATTCGAATTCGACGAACAAAACAAAAGGAAAAAAATATGGGGTTATTTTTCTCGCAGGAAGACCTTCTGCTTCTCATGACGTAAAAGAACCGGAAATAATTAACTTTCATGACGAAGTTGTTTGGTTTCGTCGTCTGAAAAAATCCCCAATTCCTTTTTAAGCAAATACTGATTTCTGTTTCTTTTAAGACAAGTTCATTCAAATTTAGTACTTTTTAGATGTGTTGGCGATTTGGGGACTTCCTATATCAGGGATAGCATGTGATACAATATTCTGGGTACTCAACCGATCTAAGCGGTTTGCATTTTAGTTCAAGATAACAAAGTTCACTATGAAGTATTACGATCAAACGCGAGTAATTGATTGAGGTATGTTGCCTTAGTTACGTCGTGGACTACAATTGCTAATGATATGAAGTTTGTCTACGCAAAACAGTAAATTTCGTTGACACAATTGTATTTTAAAGTTTATTTGTGTTATATTTACGATTTTCAACTTATTAAACAGAAAGTGCAAGATAGTAAAAGTAACAGAAAATTTCAAACTTGTTGGACCGAGAAACATGGCATGATTATTAAAGACGACAAAGCGGTGTGTGTTTTATGTTCTGGAGCAATTGTATATAAAACATAGTGTGTAAAAAGGTTCCAGACACATTTAACTGTTTGAAAAAGCTGGCTCAAGGGATTTTAATCATATTTTAATCTACCTATGATTTCGAATCATTTTTTCAGTTATGAATAACATTAAGTATTCTCTTATAAACCGTTTGGCAAAGGACTCCAATTCAGAATGTATTCTGCTAAAAGTAACATCTTACAATCCTAATAGAAGTTATTTGTCAACTAATCTGCGACAACAGAAGTCACAGTAATGTTACTTTAATTTGAATTACACGTATAACTAAAACATTTATACTATATAGTGCAACATGTATTTTTGCATAGTAAATAGACTTTTGAGTTGTTAGTATTTAGTATTATTATTTTCCCACAAATCACAGATCAAAATTACTTGACGCCGCACGTCTATACCTCATTAAACATTTCTTAAGCAAAAATGGCACGTGGATCCATAAAAGTTCACCACCCCTGTCCTATATAATTCACACGCATACACTATCACAGAAGTCATCAACTGGTGGTTCGTGAAAAATTTTTGATGGTCCATTGAAAAATTGGGTCACTATTTATATTTTTATGACGATTCAGTTTCAAAAATGACGAGTAACAAAAAGTATTACGGAGTATAGATTACTTTAAGGTATCCGACTACATTCGGGACCTTGATTTTAAAAAAGCGCATAAATGAATAATTTTCAAGATATTTAGTGTCACTTAGGTTAGAATACATGTATAAAATTATTTTAAAGACATTTTGACAAAAAAATATTTAATTACAATATTTTGGCAAAAAATTAACTTAGAATAACCTTTTTTCAAAATGTTCTTTTGTGAAAAATGCTTCTATTATAATAATATTTTGCCTGTCTATAGCTCAGACCTCTGTACAGAGGTTCAACTACGATTTTTGAAAAATTCACATTATTTACAACCAATTGAAATAATCATCGGCATTTTTTTCTTAAAATTTCTCTCCTCTGTTGTCGTAAAACATGCATATAAACCCACTTCTAAGTTATATATTTCAAAAATTCTAGTTGAGCCTCTGTACAGAGGTCTGAGCTATATATAGGCAAAATATTATTATAATAGAAACATTTTTCACAAAAGGAGAACATTTTGAAAATTGGTCATTCGATGTTCATTTTTTGTCAAAATATTGTACTTAAAATTTTTTTAATTGTAATAATATTCTTAAAGCAATTTTATATACATTTTCTTCCACCCAAATGAAGCACCAAAGCCACGCCTCCCGGATTCCATCGTTCGACCAATCGCCATCATGCCACTCAGCAGAATGGAAAAACACCACTTTTGTCATGTCCAGCATCATAGACTATCACGATATGGGATTGAGGACTGTTTTTACAGTCCGGACGCCCAAAGAATAACGCCTATTCAACGCCTATATACATTTTCTAATCTAAGTGACATTAAATGTCATAAATATTATCCAGTTATACGTTTTTGCAAAATCATGATTCCGAACGTAGTCGGACACCTGAACGATATTCCTTCTGAGTCTGGCGACTTTTTACCTACTTTTGAGGTGTAGCTAGCGGCATTTGAAAGTGAGAGATAGAAACCATGCTAAATTGGCGGCATAACACTGCGTTGCCGATTTGTTCTTTCTTTTCGTGAAATTTCTTTTCAGTGATATGGAAATTTAAATAGAGATCTAAATAACAGACAATCCAGTTATAATGGTTCATCATATAGTGTGCTCATATTAATGATCCCCCAAATATAAATTTATGCATTTAGTGGTTAATTAAATCTTTAAGGTTAACACTCGTAGCACTATCATAGAAGTAGCTTTTTTCATTTGTATTTAGAGACATTAACGAATATAAAAAGAGCTGTGCAATATTTTTTAAGTATCAGAAGTCACTAATTTTTTTTTTTACACTAGCATTCATAATTAAAAGAATTAGCACATATAGTCGAAATTTCGGGGAAATTACTAAACGAAAGGTAACTAATGCTTCCAAATAAAAATAGACATTGTCAATTATGTAAGCGATCATACTCGCGTATATAAATCACTGCTTCTCAAACTTTAAATATCTGTGACCCAATTTTCAGTCATAATTTTCATCGCACCCTCCACCCTATACAATAACAATGTATTGAATGCAATAATAATGTGCTTTGATGCTACAGATACTATATTTAATTATAAGCCAAACAAATTATCAAGATAAGTATTAAATTGTGTATATATAATTTTGTATGTGGCAAGTCCATGGGAGTTACTAGTAATTAATAAACTTATTTTTAATTTAGTGTTGATAAATTAATTATCAAACACATTTTGCATTCCTGATAAACTTAAAGTATATCAGTGTAAATGTGTATTTTATTTTTTATTATGTCAGACTGTATTTTGTTTTGTGAGCGCTTCCTCTCTTTCAGTAAATTAATAATTATTTCATATATTTTATTTTCGACTTTTCGAAATGCTCGCCCCCCCAGTTTGAGAAACATTGGCGTACATGTAGAGTGACGTCACACTATAAAGCGAATTAAGCACTATGAACGTCGCACTGTAAAACAACACGAGGGCTATCGGCGATGGACCTCGTAAGTTTGAACGTTCAAGTAACGAGGACGACTCCTGTGCTAGCAACCTCTCTGTTAACTTCCACACCCCGCTTGAACCACGACAGATTTAACGAGCGTCAGTCCCTCTACACGGTGGGTCTTAAATGGCACTAAAGCTAGAACTCAAGACACACCGGCTACCACAGCTACCCTATACATTTACAGGAAATAACTCTGGGATCGTACGTATTACTTTCAGCTCCTCGTTCGTTTGCACTCCTCGGGGACTCTCGTGTTGTTTTTAGAAATATTTGAGAAAATTTAAAACAAGCAGCTAAAATAAATCATCGTCAATGTTTAGATAATAAAATGAATCTGTAAATTGTCGGGAGCCTACACAGATAGGGCAATCTCAACTAGAAATATATAAAGACTTTATAGTAATTCTCAAACTTCTGTGTTTGAAAACACTTTAATGCAGTGCTTCTCAGACTTTCAATATTTGCGGCCCAATTTTCAGTCATAATTTTCATTGTACCCCCTTCTTAGAATAACAATGTATTGAATGCAATTATTATATATTTTGATGGTACACAGCTACAATACACAATACGACTTTAATTATAAACCGTACTAATTATCAAGAGAAGTATTGAGTTTTGTACATAATTTTGTATCCGAGAAGCCCAGGGGAATCACTAGTAATTCTTAAACTTGTTTTTACTTGAATATTGATAAATTAATTATCAAATACTTTCTGCAGTACTGATACATTTATAACTATTATATATCAGTGTGGATGTGTATTGCATTTTTTTTTTATTATATAAGAATGTATTTTACTTTGCTTCCTTTCAGTAAACTGATAATTACTTTAAATACTTTATTTTCTATTTTTCCATATGCTCGCTCTCTCCAAGTAGGTTTATCACGCCCCCTAGGGGGGTGGGCCAACAGTTTGAGAAACACTGCTTCAATGAAATAAAATACATGGAGAAAAAGCATAAACAAGGTCATCCAAGGATCTTTGTCCAAAATCGATCTTTGTCTATTACAAAATGATGTAACAGGATTATAACAGTTTTTTAGCTCTCTTTTGAACTTCCTGCAGCTGCAGTAATTCAAGTCTCAAGGGTTAATGTTTCCAGAATGCTACTTGAGAAAGATATAATTTATTACTATTATTACACCTCATTTCTGTTCCCATGAGTTCGTCTCGCATGGTGTAAAAAACATGTTAGAACACTGGAGCAGAGATCAATGAGCAATCACTTTATTCTCCTGTGAAATAAAATTCAGTCCAGCCGCTAATTATCGATGTATCTTCATCTGGAGAAAAGGAAGGATCCATTATCTTTGAACATTCGTAAAAGAGATCAGTTTGGTGTATGACATAGGATGATCTTGGCAAATATTACATTGAAAAGGCACACAGACCTTTTTGTCTTTAATAGAACCTCTGTGACTGAAATGAAATCTTAAAATCATGTACTTGACTTTTCATGAATGTAACTAGCTCTGATGATTGGCTTTTCTTTATTTTTATAATTGACAATATACTTAGAAACGGTAAATCTGAGTAGTTATTAAAAAAATTAATTTTTAAGAAAAATTTTCTTGAAACGTAGTCACCTTGAGTTAATACAGATTTGAAATTTTAGTATACTGAATCGACATTAAGTGATAACAAAAAATTAAAACAAACTGAATGCACGTAATTGTGTAAAAATGATCACACAATTTGATTATATGTGTGTGGGTATGGAATATCAGAACAAAAAACAATAGAAATTCTGTATAAAATTATGATATTGTTGCGAATTTGGTGTTATGAATGCTTAAAATAGTGTAAATAATTTATATTTGGATGTGTAATACGTTAATATTACTCTCTATTGTATTTATTGTGGTGAAAATACAACAAAATTGCAATATTAGCAAGCAACAATGTTCTTAGATTATATTAGTGATTCAATCAAAACCGCGAAATAATGGCGATAGAGCCATAGTGGCCAATTTTTGGCGACTTGGTGACAAAATGGACGCTTCTGGAAATTAATGGAGAAATCTACTAATATCACGATGTATGACGTAAGTGGATTTTTCGATAAAAATCCGTGCAGACTATGAATAGGAAGTCTCTCGCCGAAACTGAGTTAGTATTATTTTGACCGTTGAAGAAGACTATTCCTTGACCATTGAAGATTCGGCCAACGATTAGTTCGGGTGTTGAATAAATCGAGGGATTTCGTGTGAACACATTACGTGTTAGTGTTTATAGACACTCATAGTTGCGCCTGAGTGCTGTAGAAGATGTAAAGACCTTCTGGGATTTATTTTGCAAATCTTACTGTTGTATTCTGCATTTTTAAGAATTGTTTTTCTACAATAAATTTTCATCACTCTTGAAGAATTGCGTTTTTCTTTGAGACTGATTGCATAAAACCCTCGAACCTCTACGAATCCTCTACGTAACGATATGAATATTTAACAAATTTAAATATCATATAACTATTACAAATATTTTAAAGCTTTATTATTAAAAACATATGCTTTATTTTTTTCTTACAAAAAATGACGCACATTAACCCTCCTAAATTAACATATAAATAAAGAAGTTTAATCCAATGTCTTAATGAATGATAATGGTTTTTCTTTGCTTAAAAGCATACAAGCAAAGCTTCAAGCGTTTTCATTAATAGTAACACGTTGTGCTATGACTATTTAAGTATAAAATAAAAAAATTTAAACTTATATTATGGAGAACCTACTTCAACACTGAGTACATTTAAATATATGGGAATGGATAAGAATTTTAAATTAAAAGTAATATTAACTGATGCTTTGTCACGACTTATTTATAATAAGCGCATTGTTTTCCCTGTGGGATGAATGAAAATGTCTGCCCTCAAAGGAAATCTATTGCAGCCGTTGTGCAAAATAATGAATTCCCTCCGTAATGCCATTTGAGAAGATGAGCTGCTTTTTGAAGTATTCTTCCAAATAGACTTCTTTATTAGAAAGTATGCTGATTTGCTATTTGGAGATTTATGAGACCTTAAGTTACAAAATATTTTTTTCTATACAAAAGAGGAAAGAGACTCGCGTTCACTCACTACGAGATCTACGTAACTATTAGACCTATAGACCTGAAATTCGGTAAGCATGTTTCTTTTATTGAACAGAGATCGAGAACGGGTTTTTAGGAAATCGATTCCCAAGGATGGGAGGAGGTTACGAGGGCGTATAAATAAAAAAATATCTTTTTATTTACTACACCTGCAGAGGAAACTCGATAAGAGGCGTATGGTGCTGTCGTATATCCGACCAGAAACGAAACGCCATTTTTACCTTGATCAATTTATTTTAAAATATTCAAAGAAACTTTGATATAACACAAACTCTTTAAATACTAATACAATAATACTCCACTTTCGGATCTCTTCCATCAGAATGATTTTTTTTTTCAATTCTTTTCTCCCGTTCACTTGCTGGAGTTGAGTGGAAGCGGACTACATGTCAGTAAGCATGTTTCTTTTGTTGAGTAGAGATTCGCTTTGAATGAGTTTTAAGCAAATCGACTCTGGAGGGTTTGGGGAGAAAAAGATTATTATACTACTGTTTTAGTGTTTAATTTCTATTTCTAACTATCGATACTTGTTGTGCAGTTGCTTATCATAGAATTTCCAAATAGGGCTAACAAATGTGTATTTTTTTGGACCCCGATATTATGAAAAACCCAGAATTAACGAAAAAAATGTCCGGTCCCGATGAATTCGCAAAATAGGGGGTCTGACTATAATTATATCTTGGATACATCAAATATCCCTATACTTAGCGACTGTCAATCAATTAACGTAGAGTTCCCTTAGTTGACAGTGTTAAAATAATTGAAATAAGAAACTGTTCCACGTTTCATGCCACATTTCATTATCCAGAATGTGTTTAAGAATTTCCATTAAACATGTCTGAAAGAAGCCGCAATTTCATTCTGGAATTGTGATTGAATTTATTTGGTATTAAATACAATCTTGTTACCCTTTTTTTTTAATGAAAGTGACATGAAAAAAAGTGTCATTATTTTGATACTTTTCTTACATCTCATATATAAGACTTATATATTGGTTGTGTGTGGATTTTTTTTCTCGTATATGGCAATCAAACAAATTGATGCGGCACGTAGCTATTCCATTTCAAAACTGTCACTGTAGGGTTTTTTATGTGTGTGTATGCCAGCAGGTAATTTTAAGATAAAATTTATTGAAAATATTGCTTCCAGTTTCATTCTACCTCATTTATGGTGTCATTCAAATGAAAATAGCTTCATGTAGTTACTAGTCTTTGTTCCAAAATGGCTAGACATCAAACGGGGGTTGAAACTAAAAACTGAGTTCTCAGTAATAATTATAACCAAGAACGAAAAAAGTGAGTGAAGTTCAATTTTCTAACGTCAAATGGTTGTCCACCTTTTCGTCTTCTCTTAGCACTTGGACTATTTTGAAAGCCTTTAAATGTCAGTTGGGACAATTGACGAGATAAGTTTCGAATATTTTTCCAATGTCTTAGAAGCGACATTATTAAAGAAAAGTAATTAATAAGTCTCCCCGTGTGGGATGCTTATCTCTCTTAATTTATTTTTTACTTGCTGAACATTTCATTCTAGACTGTATATATAATATTTAATCAAATATCATTCTAAATTATAAAAAAATTTTAATGGTACAGTGAAAATCACTTAATACAAAACTGAAGAGAGTAAAATATTTTTCGTGTTAAAAACATTTTTCGTTAAAGTATATAGCAAAAAAAACCCAAATATCAGAAAAATTAAGTTTATTAGAATTTATTTTATTTATATAGATATGTATATATTTAATAAATATCAATAAAGCAAAAACATTCACAAGAACTTAAGGAAATTTAATACAAAACGCTAAGGTGTTTTGAAAAACAAAACATTTGTTGAGTTTTTGGAAAATAATCTTATACTTTTCTTTGCATTGTCCTTTTTAGCATCAAATTGTCAAAAAATATTCGATGTCAACAATTCGATTCAACAAATATGCACATACCTTTTATGTTGTTCCTCATTTCAGATGATGGGGGAACAGGAGCTGCATTATTCATTTCCTTTTTTATCATGGGCATCTACGTCAATGATATTTTTTGAGCTTTGGAATGTCTTTTTCTGCAATATTTGGGGCTGCACACACATTATTATCATCTACTGTAATGTATCATTTCGATAATACAATAGGACAGTCGAATGCGACTGGAGTTTTCCGTATTTTGTTCATTCCCAGAAGTAAAATAATTTCGTGTTAAGGGATTTTCGCTTCGTATTATGAGAAAAAATGTGTGAAAATACATAGAAGTTTTTCGGAACTATTGTAGTATTTCGTGTTAACCGATATTTCATCTTCAGCTTGTTCACGTGAAACATATTTTACTGTAGTACAAAGATTAAATAATAAAATCATATAAAATTTTAAAAATTATTATAGCTTAATATAGTTATTGCTTTTAAGTTACAAAAAGTTTAGATAAAAAAATTTTTACACTGAAAAATTTATATAGTATTAAAAGTTATAAAGGGAGTTTTTATGAATAAATGGTGTTATTTTAACTATGCTTACTCTTGATTCAAATTATTTATTGTTTATTATTCATTCAAGAATTATTGACTACACTCTAAAATTAAAGATTCATACCTGAAGAAATATAAGATGTCCTAAAAATAGTCCCAAAACTCTGCACAGCCTAAGAAAATCCGTAGAAAACTCAATTAAAAATTAAAAATCTGTTGATCGATTGGGGAGAGGGATGACCCCAAATCCTATCCTTCAAAACTCCACAGGAGATCTTGAGTTTCGAGGCCGGAATGACGTACGGAACCTTTACACGGAATGATGTTTCAAACGAAACTATTCTTCGAAGTACTGACGTGGTTTTGCGTGGAGTTTGGAAAGCAAGATATCAGTTTAGGTTACATCCTCATTATTTAACCGGTGAAAAATTACGAAAGTCATTTTCAATGACCATCATGTTGCAGTAAAACATTACTTTCAACTAAATAATGTTCCAGAGATCTTCCGCTGTGTAACTTAATTCTTTTGCCCCTATTACCATTATTTTTTTTTAATTGAAAGTTACTTTTTATGTAAAAAAATTAAATATTACCACTCTTTATTTGATCATGCATTTTTTGACAAATGCAGAATAAAAAAATAAATACATTTTTGTTCAACACAACCTTGCTCTTTTTTGTAAAAGAAATGTTCAGATGATCCCATGAGTGAATAAAATTCTGAGGGGGGGAAATGGTTATAATACTAATGAAGATTCTATGATGTAGAAAAGTATTTTTTTTCTGCCCACTGTTGCCGTTTATTTAAAAGCATCTCCATTAAAATTAAATTATTAGCATCATAATATCGTAAGTGCAGAACTATGAAATTTTAAGAATTCGTATACATGTTAAACAGGAATTAATTTCATGGCATCCTCCTTTCAAAAAAAAAAGGATTGCAACACAACAGATAAAAGGTAAGAGAGGTGAAAGCTGAGAAAATTGATGATATAATCAAGCAAAAAAAAACTTAAAACATGTTACATTTCAAAACATTCTGAAGGTAGAATTGCATTGTCTCTTGAAATATTTAGTTGGTTTGAGAAACAATAATTCTCAGATGCGGGAAACCCCGCGCTTAATTTTACAACACACGTAACCAGGATCTAAGTTTTTCCTTCACAATCCTTATGAGGAAATGAACTTTAAAAACACACATTACTTTTTCTAATTTATTATACATGATATTAACACCGAGGCAAATTTTTGGTCATACAGAATGTTTATTTGAAATTATTACAACTTAAATCTTTCAGCCAAATCAGGATTGAAAATCAAACGTGTTATGGTCAAGGGATATTGAGTGTGTGTGTGATCAGTCTTTTTTAATAATAATATTTTTCTTTTAATGTGTGTGATAAAAATTGAACTAAATGTATGCAGGGATTTTTTTAATGTTTTGAGGCATTTCCCATACAAGAGGACAACTCATAAGCACTGCAACCCTTTCTTCAAACCATTTAGCCATTCTAATATAAGAAGTTTGCATATTTTTTTCACAAAAGAAATGAAAGTTAAAAAACCTCTGAATGGTAGAAATATCTATGCAAACGTAAAATAATTACTAAAGGATGTCTTCCAAAGGACCAAATTCGGAATATTTTTTTCAGATATGAAAGTACACCAACATTAATATTATATATTCTGGCTTCACTATCCTGTAGAGAATCACTTACTTTGTCATACTACTCATTTTTAGCCGAGTTGACGCATTTTTCTTTTATAAAATGTGTTTCGTATTTTTTTCTCCTTTACCGTAATGCTGAATGAGCTATCCGTTCACATGTTATTTATGAAATATATATTTCATAAATTATTTATGAAATAACTAACTAATTATTTATGAAATATTTTGAAATTTTAAAAACATTATGTTATAGGCAAATGCATGAGTTACAATGTTACAAATTTTTATAAAAATTGAGGCATTTTTTTCTGTTCGAAAATGTGCTACGCGTCAAGTTCACGCTCTCGTACATTTGACGAAAACACAGCCTTAACTACTATACCCATATAGTCGTATTCCTTATCTCTTCTGAGATTTTTTTAACCATTCATAGTTTATTAAGTATTCAAACTAGGTGTTTCCTACACTTCGTACCCAAATCTAACTGTAACTGAGTGTGCCATATTTTCCCACGCTTCCTACCCCAACTGCAACTTTACAACTTTCTACCAGGGGCATTGCGACTGCAAACAAGAAACGTCTGGACAATGCCATTCATCTTCTTCAAATACAACCGCAATTTAGATTCTAAGCTCTAAATCAAGAGTGGCCAACCCAAATGACCTTGCGGGCCACTTCGGAAAAACATTATAACCCCGCACGTCGCATATAAAAAATATATATTTATATTAGATTTGGACCCATTGCAAACATTAATTAGAGTGAAAATTTAAAACGGAATGAATTATTATTGTTTTCACTTTCTCATGTATACAAACATAGATAATTTAATAGTAATAAATGCAATGATCACAAATATGCCTAGCGCTAGCAATAAAGTTACAGGAATCAAGCGTGATGTTACGGGGGGTCGCTGCAATGCAATATTGATAATATGTATAAAAACAGAAACAACGGTATAAAATAGAAAAAAAAACAGTTGTTACAAAACACTACACTAAAAACAAACATATTGCACAAAGTAATCTTTTTTTTTAAGTTGTAATGAATCTCGCGGGCCAAAACATTATGCAGTGTCGGCCACGGTTGACCACCCCTGCTCTAAATATTCGAATTAAAGGTGTGGTTCCCATCTTTGCCATGTGGCCGCGGTAGCCGAGTGGTATAGGTATCGGACCGTGGCTTGCTTTGTCACGGGTTCGAACCCTGTACCACTAAAGACCCGCCGTGTAGGGCAGCGATGCACGTTAAATCTGTCGAGAGCTGAAACGTCCTCCCGTTGGTGTGGTGTGGTAGTTAGGAGAGGGGGTGCCAGCTCAGGTGTCGTCCACGTCACTTGACCATGGTTCAAAATTACGTGGTCCGTCGCCAAAAGCCCTCGTGTAGCTGAACAGTGCGACGTTAATATTCAATCAATCAATCAACCCATCTTTGCCACAATTTTATTACTGGAAATTAACTGTAAATATTTCTATAATTAAAAATGTGTATTATCTACCTCTGTTACTGAAAACACAAACTGCAACATCTCTTAGACATATGGATTTATTATTCAGAATCTGAAGAATTTATTCTTAAGTACTTTATTCCTGAACGATTTTCTTTATATGTTTCTTTAATTTTGTCCAGATGGTTATAAGAGATTCCCAGTCCCTTTAAGAAGCTTCTTTTTTATTACTATTAAAAATTTTCGTATAACTCAAAAATTATTTTGAACCAACCTAAACTCAACTTGATTTTATTTGTATTCTTATTTTAATTCCGTATTTTTGCTTATAAGTAAGTGTTTGTAATCACAATAAAAAATTTTGTCTTTTGTTAGTAGTAATCTTTCAATTAACGTCTTGTGGAAGTATCTAATTTTATTGAAATTTCATATTCTCTTAAATTCCACTTATATTTGACCCTCTACCTCAGAGGTCCCCTGACTTTTTTGTCTAATAGACCCCTTGTCATGTTTTTCGGTTTTGGGGTAAACCCCTTCTTACCTAATATTAAATTTTTGCAAATTTATCAATTTAAATGTTTTTTGACAGCTGGTATAGCATTTCTTACTGTAAAAGTGTTATGTTTCTATAACTGTAGTTAAGTAGATTGTTTAAAACTTAAGAAACACATGTGTGAATTAATTAAATTAAAATTTAGTATTTATATATGAAATAATTTTTACATAAAATAACAAATGTTTTTGATGGGTGGGATGAATTTTCAACAAATTTTCAACATTTGGCTTTAATTTTTTCAGGTTAACCTTAAATCTCTTCGGTTAGTAGTATCTAATATCATTCTTTTTTTTTTTTATTTTGGAGATTGGCAAGCGCGCTGAAACTCATCCTCTCTGGGAAAAGCAATTAAAAATTTCTTGAGATGTTCCATAATTCGGGAAAAATAACAGGTATATCTTTTAAAAGTCAAAATTGCTGACATTCGTTTCTAAACTTTACTTTAAGATTTTCGTTAGGGCTATTTAAAAGCAGTTCCTTTTGTAATCAGACATTTCTTTTAATGTGACAGCATTACTTCATTACCTACTGTGATATTAAAATAGTCAACGTATTCTCAAACCTAGTGTCAAAACCTGAATAGAGGAATCTAAGTATTACACATAGGTTAAAACGTCATTTTTGTGTCATCATTGTCTATGACAAATTGAGAAACTATTAAAAATCTTGACATCCAGTTTTATATTCCTTTAGCTTGATTCTGGCAAAAGAAACACTGAAATGATGGTCTTTTTTCAATCAAATGTTTGCTGTCGCGTTGTAACTGCAAATTAACCCCAGTAAATTTAGTAAATAAAGCTGTTGCATAGGTAAATCTGGTTTACACTTGATTAAATTTTCTGTCAAAATTAAAGACACGATCTGGTTTAGGTTACTTACACCTCATGATCCCCTAAATTTTTTTTTCGCTGACGTGGACCCCTTGCAGGTCGTCATAGACCCCTAGGGGTCCAAATAGACCACATTGAGAATCATTTTTCTAGCTGATTGTATTCTATATAAGTTCTGAACATAACTTATTATATAATAACTATTAGTATCAATTTAATACCAAAAGCTTCTTTTCTACAAAATTGCCCAAACCTCTCATCCCTATAAGTTCTTTAAATTCTTACAAAATAAATAAACGAGCTAAAGAAATTAATTTTCTATAAGAGATTAAAATTAGTCAAAGAAACACACATACAGCGATGTGTTAGTAAGATTACCTATGACATTATTTCTTGTTTTTGCTATAATAAACTATATCCGGGCTGGGCATTAAGTAGATCCCGATCGACCAGTGGACCACCAAGACATTTTGAGGGGACCGCCTTCACTAAAAACTAATAACCATTTCATCATACGAAGGTCTAAAAATATTTTTAAAATACGGAGGAGAAAAATCGAATCACAAATTTTGTTAAATAGACATTACACTCGCTATTTGGAAGTTGTTTTCGAAGAAAATCGTAAAATTTTCTTGGTTGTAGGGAAAAGTTTGATAAATAGAGAAATTTCCAATATAGAGGTTCGTAAAATGGAGGTCCAACTGTATTACAGACTTCTTTTAGCTCACTACACCGACGCCACTGGTCAGACCGCATCACCTAGAAAAAATTAAAAGTAGCTCGTACCGTGGGAAAGTCTGCCCACTCCTGGATTGTATACTACACTCACTGAAAAAAAAACCCTTTTAAATATTGTTTTATTCAGTTTATTATACATTTTTTGCTTTAATTCAAATAGTTATTATCTTGTGTTATTCACTGTCAATTTAAAAAGTAGTGTAGAACGTAGTAACGAAATTGTTTGTATTAAAGGATTATATCCAAAGCGCTCAAACTTGATTTTATTGTGTCTGATGCCGAAGCATGTGTATCTTTTTTCTCTTATAGAAAAGTCTAGACGAACTTTTAAAAAAATCGAGTGAACGCATTGAGAAAATGGGTATAATATTTATTTCCTATTATAATTACAATGCACTGGAAATAATTCGAAATTATTCTAGAAGGGCCAAACCCATCTATTGCGGGTGTTCATACCACAGCTTATATTCTTCATCCGTTTGAAAGCGTACGGTTGACTTGATCCCTATCATTATAAGCACGGAGTATATCACAATTTCCTCCGCCCTTTTGCGGGTGGTCTTGGAATGCAGTAATTAGGAAAAGATCCCAAAGAAAGAAATGGACGTGAAATGAACCGCAACAGAAAGTATTGATTTTACTTTTTTAATTGGCAATCTCAGAACAAGCCTTGCATATTTCAAAAAATTTCCCACACAATACTTCCAAATAACTAAAGTTGAAAAATTTAATAATCATTAAACTAAATAATCATTTTTGAGCTGAATAATGTGCAGCCTTTACCCGCTTGCTTCGCTCGGTATGTACAGTAAGACCCCGCTTAACACTGTTTCGGTTTAACACTCTTTTATTTGAAGTGTGGGATTCCCCGAAATAGCACACAGCGTTAGGCTTCCCGATATCCGAAGCAGTTTATCTGTGTTTCTTCTTTCCGGCAGTATTATGCGAAAGTATTTTTTATCGTTTCAAACATTTCTTGACGTGATTGTATGTATAAATTTATATAATATAACGATTGCTATGGTGACAAGTATTATGATTTTTAGTTTTTATCATGGGTGCTAATAAAAAACACGAAAATAAAGCATTTCACTAGGAACTAAAATGCAAGTGATTAGAAGATTAGATACTGGTGAACGTCCATCTCAAATTGGTGCTGCATTGAATTTGGAAACTTCAACAATAAGGACCATTCTTAAGAATAAAGAAAAAATACTGTCATCGGTAACTACAAATACGACACGCTCTGCAACTAGAATTACACGTTCTAGAAATAATACAATAGAGGAAATGGAAAAACGACTTTCTATATGGATTGACGACGAAATTGAACGCAAAATGCCATTAAGCCAATCTACCTTCTTGATAAAATGGCAGAAAATTGGAAATACAGAAGAGAGACTGAATGATCTGAAATTGAAACATACTGACTTAGAATTTTATTTATTTTTATATGCATATTCGTTTATTATGTTTCTAGATTTTTCAGAAATAAATTTTTGTTTTATTGTTATAAAAAAAAATAATTAATAAATTTAATGGTAAAATACCTGGCCAATTTTCTACCCATCTTCCCCAAACCCCATTATTTACATGATGAGATAACCTCGTTTAACGCAGTTTCATATTACGTTCTACTTTGATGGAACGTATACCCCCCGCGTTAAGCGGGGTCTTACTGTAATCCCATTGTAAGATACATTCTTTTTATGTTATTGTTATCTAAATCCTTTGGATTGCATTAAAAATATTTTATAACGATATACCCTTGATTTAAAAAGGACAGTATTTGAATTTCTGAAACAGAAGTACCTATAGATATCATTTACGCCCTTCACTTATAGTCGATTTCCTCAAACATCATTTTTAGCGGATCTCTATTCAACAAAAGAAACATGCTTGTCCAATTCCAAGTTTGTAGGTTTAATTGTTCAATAACGAATTTTTTTATCTACAATGCTCCCTCAAGCCCCCCTTCCCCTTGGGGATCGGTTTCCGCGATACTCTTTCTTAGCGGATATCTACTCGACAAAGTAAACGTGCTTACAGAATTTTAAGTGTTGAGTCTCATAATTGAGAGAAAAGGGGAATTTTTTGTCTCTAATACCTTCCCAACCTCTCTAAGAAGTCGATTTCCGCAAAATCCGTTCTCACTCGATTTCTGCTCAACAAAAAAGAAACTTGTTTTCAAAATTTTACGCTTGTTAGAGAGTATAATAGTTACAAAACGGAAAAATTTTATCTATAAAGCTCCATCTTCCAGCAACCCCACAACTTTGGGAATTGATTTCCACAATACTCTCTCTTTATGGATCTCTACTTGTTACGGGTTCTATTCGGCCTTCTACTAATCTTCTTGAGGAAAATACTCTTTTTAACTGTGATTTTAATTGAAAACCGCTTTCCGTAGAGAGGACTGTAAATGCAAACTTCTATTTAAGTGCTAGTCCTGGAGTAGGTGGTGATGATTGAATATTGATACTAAGTGGAAATCATAGTGTGAATGACCGGTGATCGCACTTCATAATAATAATTCCACAAGGAAGGATTCAGAGAAAAGGAAGCTGTCCACCTCACGGCTGATGATTAAGCAAGTTTGCAGCAAGATCGTTCAAGAGAATAGTTAAAATAAGTGTTTATATTTCTAATAAGATGAATAAGTTTTATTGCTCCTAGAGTTTATTGGTCAGTGTATATTCTCATTAATTCTTATAAATCCTCATAAGTGTTAAAGACTGAATAAGAGTGGTTAACTTTAAATAATGTCTGTTTCTTACTCGAACCCTCTCATATCCGCGGTCGAAGAATCGCGACATACTTAACAAAAGAAATACGCTTGCTACATTTTATGTCAGTGGGTGCAATAGTTCGATAAAAGGGGAATTTTTGTCTATAACGACCTCGCAAGCTCTAGCGGCTCTTTACTCAACAAAAGGAACATGCCTGCTATTTTCAAGACTATATGTGCAGTAGTTCCGGAGATTTAATGTATTTTTTTCAAAAGTGGAGGAGGGTTTCTATTGTGTTTAGAGTTAGTTAAATACGATTCAAAGGGAAAAAAGTAACATTTTTTTAGACCGAAAAAACATTTATTATTAAAACACGGCTAAATCGCAAGATGTAGGGGGAGAGAGAGAAAATATAGCACTAGTAATTAGAGTATTTCTCCAATTAATCCAAAATTGGTAAAGATTAATTCATGCGTATCGATACACGAAATCTAAAACAATATATTCTACGTAAAATTTCAATAATAATTTTTATACTGAAGTCAAATTTTCGTATATTTTATGTACAAATGCACTTGAAACAAGAAAAAATAAATAGTCCTTTTTAAATTTGTAGGACAATTTTTAACCTCTCCAAAATGCTGACATATAGACTGTGATTATTGATTTTACTTTATGAATTTAGACACATGAGTAAATTCTGCGTAAATAATAATAGATAAATTGCAAGCAACCTTTAAATTGGTACACCGTTGGACTTGAAATATGTTTAAACTTTTGACATATTTTGAACAAACAGGAATTTACTTAATGTAATTAATGGGATTTTAACTGATTAAAAAAGTAAGCAACCAAAAAATCTTATTATTCTTTTGATGTCATACTCATTTAAAGTTTTTAACGAAAAATGAAATATATACATTGCAAAATGAAAGGCAAATAAATCAAGAAACAAAATACAATGCCGGAGCAATCAAATTCAAAATATGAAACATATTTTTAAAAAAGAAAAGAAATATAAATTTTATTAGAGTTTTCATTTATTTTAACATGAGAAAAATAATATGCGTGTCTTTTTATATAAAAGCTCCTCATTACATTGTAAATTTCTTCAAATTGCTAATGATATAGTACATCTTGCAGGATTTCCCCCTTATTTACCCTAATCAAAAGTAATTTTTTCCATGAAAGAAATGTTCAACGCTAAGAAGTTAATTTTAAGAAAAATTAAGCTGAAATTTTTAAGAAATTTAAATTTTGATGTTTTGGGGTTGATTGGTTTTAATTTATGTCACGCTTTGAAGTAACACTAGGGCTATTGGTCACGGACCTCGACATTTTGAACCACGATCAAGGGACGAGGACGACACCTGAGCTGGTATCTCTTTTCCGAACTTTCACACCACATCCTACTTGAGGACTTTGAGTCTCACCAAATTTAACGTGCATTTACCCCTCTACATAGCGGGTCTTCAATTACACTAGGTATTAAAACCGTGACTCGATAATATTGGCCACGGGCTCGTGATCATGATCACTCGACTGCTGTGGTCACTTGATGTTTTTAGGAGGAATTAACTTGCAAAATAATTATCGAGAAAAATTCCCTGAATTAATAGCTTCTGGATGATGGATCACTTAAAAATGTACCTTCCATTTAAAATGTGTCAAATTTATTCCCAAACCTATTTTAAGCATTTTCCTTAAATACCATTTTCATGTTCGTTTTTTGGTTTGCAAAATACACTTTTTGTACTTTAATTTCCTTTCTTGTTACATAAACTTACTTTTTTTTTATTTTAATGATTGTAAGACTTTTAACTTTTTATCAGAGTAAAATATCTGAAACCACAAAAGGAAGATTGTGTGTAGGAAAAAAAAAAATTGCGGTGCTAGAAAAATGTTTTCTGCTCAAGGTATCCGACTACTTGCGACAACTTTTTTTTTGAAAAAATGGAAATATGGAGATTTTTTTTCTGATTTTTAGATTTATTTAGTATATTTTAAGGAAAAGATCCTAAAATTGAAATCAGAAAAAAAATTATTATTAAAATGGGAAAAAAGTGGTAAAAATGTACAAAAAATTACATAAACGGGGCTCGCTCTGCATAAATATTTTATTAGAAAATTCTCAATTTTTCAATTTTTATGTGTTACCTTATAATTCATGTTTGAAATTACCTTCAGAATAAGAGATATTTTGATTTTTACAAAAACTAGAGCACTTCGTCTTAGTGATTATATGAAATTACTTAAAAAGACAGTGATTATATTCACATAAAGGACTGTGAATTTTGAAATAAAACAGTGATTGATAAATCTGAAGGTCAAAACACTTCCACTGTTATACAGAACATACACAAAAATTTTCAGCAAATTATTTTCAAAACTTTTTGAGCAATCGCTGTCCCCGTTTGAACTATTCACAAAAAAGCCCATTTCGTGCAAAATGCATTTTAAAGTTTGACATCTTATGTAAAGTTATGACATCTGCTTTTATTATAACACTTGTAGTTTTTGTTCTAGTGAATGGAAAATAAAAAACTTGGTATTTTTATTAAGCTAATAGGATGGCCTATAAAATAAAGCCATAAACAAAATTTGTCAATTTTTGAAAAAAATCGTGATTTTAGAGGGTAGTCGGATACCTTAAGAGTATATGGATGCTTTTCATAAAATTTGTGCTTTATTAGAAAAGAAATTTCGTTTGTTGTTGTTACTGATGCCACCTGATCGGCAAAGGTCAGATCGAGGCCCACGAAATTCCTCACGGCAAAGGGTTAAGTGACGCCTGTCGTGAGAGTGCGATTTGGCTCGTTTCCACCCAAATTTTGAGGGATGACACCTGGGGGTGGTCAGGGGCCTCCCACCTCTTCGTCTTACACCAACCACACGAGGGGACTTGCGGCTTGACGGCTATTTATAATACCTCAATGCTGCGAAGACACTATACATTTACAAATATCCATCCCAGGATCCCCAAACATCGGGATTTGAACCCAGGCCCTACGGCACAACAGTTAGCGTCGCTATCCACTATACCGGATGGCCGACGAAATTCCGTTTAAATGGTTTTGTTTTACTAAAAATTGCAGATCTTTATGGAAAATTTACATCCTGTGATAAACTATAAAATTCATTAACTATTTGAAATATTGGAGTACTACTGACTTTATTAAACGTGTAAAGGATGTTTTGAATACACATGGCAGAAAGCAAAAAATCTTTTTGTTTCGTATGTGCGTACGAATGGTCTAAATTCATGTGACGTCATAGTCTCATATTTCCAATCAAACACTTCCTAAATTCATGTGGCATCATAATCCTATGTTTGTGTTTTCGACCATGTGTTTTCAATCAATTGGTTCATAAATTCATGCGACGCCTTATAATCACATGATAAATGCAACCATATGTTTCCAACCAATCGGTTCATGCACTTCACTGTTGCCAACTTTTGCTTTTTGCAGAAATCTTTTTGAAAAATAAACAGTCAACAATAATAAAGCACATAAATTAACTCAGTGGCGCAACAGCCCATGAGGTCCAAGGCCTACTGTGCCCACATCAGTATACGTGACTTAAGGCGCATGAGCAGATGTTCCGGTCAAGTGGTCAGTCTGACGTGAAACCCCCAGTGACAAGTTCCCAAGCAAGTTTGGTACTCATTTATCGACCCACTAAATGGATGAAAGGTTGAGTTGATCTTGCTCATCCCGGGGTTTGAACCTCGGACCTGTGGTGTGGAAGGGCGATGCACTAACCACTCAGCCAATAAAACACGCAGGAAAACAACAAAAAAAAGTTTGATATTGAGAAACATTCGAGAAATCTTAATACTCGAACATTTTTACTATCTTTAATTCAGTTATCAAATTTGAATTTTTATCTAAACTTTACAAGCTGAACAAGTCTAAAGTCAGTTTTGAATTCAATGGAGAAAATATTATCATTTTAACCGTCATCAATTTAGCCCGTGACAGTTACGAAACAATGACTACAAAACAAGAAACGATATTTCCTGGTATAAAAATAAAAATAATAAATTCCGTAATCAAATTATTTTACAAAGTTATAAAAACTAAGTGCATTATACAACTAAAATAGAATGATTTCAGAATGTTACTAAAAGATTATGTGTGTGAAAGATATGTTACTTACAAATATAATTATAAATAACACAATCTCTCAAACGATAGAATACACAAAAGTACTTAGTTACAAAGAATTGTTAATAACCGTAAAAATCAAACGTATTTGCTTTCTGTTCGTTGAAATTCAGCTAGCATACTCGCCAATTCATCCATTCCAATTGTCGCCACGCTTATTTGCCATTCGCCACACTCCCAATACGTCTTCCTTAGGGCGATTCTTGGCAGCCATCAAAATCTAACAATTGGCCGTTTCACAATTTGAAGCTCAATTCCATGGGTGAGTGAAACCCTAAACTATTACGGTGTGGTACTAAATGCAAAAGAAAGAAGAGGACGTCCAAAAGACTGTGATTAGATTCTGGCAACTGCGAATCAAGGCAGCAGTTGCCATTCCTCCAAAGTTAACTCGTCTCTTTTCCTATTGTTGTTTTTAAAGATACCTTCCAGCACTGAAATGCAGTTTATTCTGGGAGGTCGCCCACCTATCAATGCAAATAACAGTGAACCAATCGATTATTTATAAGCAAAAGTCGATAAGTGGATTTTAAATGAAAAAAATATGAATTATGGTTCCTTATATTATTTTACATACTACTACATTAAAGCAGTACTCGTTATTTTAAATATGAGAAAAAATTACTTATTTAACAAACAAAAAATAGCTCTCTCAGTTAGTTCTACAGCTAAGAATACATATATATAGGAGAAAAGCGACTCGCGCACATACTCATCACTAAATCTCCGGAACTATTAGTCTTGAAATTTGGCAGGTATTTTCCTTTCCATATACAATCCGCGAGGAAATGGTTTTTCAAAAATCAATTTCCAAGGTGGGGTTGCCGGAGCACCACAGACAAAAATTTCCCTTTTTGAATCACTAGACCTACAGATTTGAAATTTAGCAAACGTGTTTTTTCTGTTGAGTGAGATTCAGTACGAACGGGTTTTACGGAAATTGACTCCCAAGAAGGTTTGCAGGGGGTCACGAGGCCGTTATAGAATCAAAAAAAAATATCGTTTTTGAACAATTAGACCGTAAGACTAGAAATTTGGCAAGCATGATCCTTTTAACGAGTAGAGTTCCGCTAAAAATGGTATTTGAGGTAGTGCTTCTGAATTTAGTATTTGCGACCCAATATTCAATCATGATTTACATCACGGCCCCCTCCATACAATAACAATGTATTGAAATCAGTAATACTATACTTTGACGCTTTAACCAGAATATGACTTAAACCTCCTAAGTGCTACCGGCGTCTCGCTCAGCCAAAGCTTTAACTGCCCCGGACGTTTATGTATCCTTTTTTCAAACGTACGATCTTTTCATAAACTGCTAAAATTATTGCAAAGTCATTGGAAGCCTTGACAGTGTTTGTGAAGGATTTACTTATTTCAGAGGATTTGCTTTTATTTATTCCTTCCTCCCCCCAAATACATCCCATACGCGCAGCTACGTGGAAAACGGTAGCATTGGGGAGCGAATTATGTAATTTTTAATCGACAGTTAAGGGATTAATTATAAACCGTACAAATTATCAAGATAAGTGTTAATTTTTGTATATAATTTCATATTTGACAAGCGCAGAGGGTCACTGATGGTTGATAAACTTGTTCTTAATTTAGTCTAGTTGAATTAATTATAAAATACATTGTGCTGTACTGATACATTTATAAGTGTACTATATCAGTGTAAATGTGCATTTCATTTTTTATTATGTCAGATAGTATTTCGTCTGCTTACTTTCAGTAATAATTTTTTTTGAATAATCTTTTGTTTTCGACTTTTCAATATGCTCGCGGCACCCTCGTAGAGTTATCACGCCCCTTTCCAGAGGACGTGCCCCATGGTATGAGGTAATCGACCCCAAGGGGGGCTACAGGAACGTAAATGATAAAAATACTTCTGTTTTAAAAATTCCTGTCCTTTTTAAACTAAAAGACGAGTGCTATAAGAATATTTTTCAACAAAATCGAATGCTAATGCTAGGATTTAGATAACGATAACCTAAAAAAAAAGGAATTAGACTTGGTATGTCATGAAATATCCAGCGAAGCGAAGTTTTCATATATGGTACACTAAATGCATGTCAAAAATCGATGTTGTAAAGAAAAATAGTTATACAAATTGTAGGTTGTAGAGAGTGTCTCCCTTTAAAGCTACCCATTATTATAAACTAGCTGGTATACCCGTTCTTCGCACGGGTGAACTGAAAAATTAAACAACACAGATTGAAGGATAAAGAAGTTTATAACGAGTTAATTTTACGTGAATTGCAATTTAAACAAAAAAAGCTTTTTTTGCGTAGCTCAGCAAAACAAAAACAAAAAAAGAGAGAAATAAAACACCTTTGTTAAATTTTAAGTATGTAGATCTAATAGCTGATAAAAAGGATATTTTTTTTTTATTTATAACTGCCCTAACACTCTTGAGGGTCGATTTTTGAAAATACCATCCTAAGCTGATCTCTGCTCAGCAAAAGAAACACATTGTTAAAAGTTTTGTGTAATGAACGCTTAAAATAGTGTAAATAATTTTTATCTAAAAGTATAATACATTAATATTACTTTCTGTAGTATTTATTTTATGTTAAAATTGTGTAATATTCGCCAGCCACCGTTTATTAAATTATAATGACGATTCAATAAAAAACATAGCGAAATGTTAACGATAGAGTCAAGTTGGCAAATGCCTAGCTACTTTCGTAGCTCGAGCTTTATTAGAGCTTTGTAAGACCCGCCGTGTAGGGGAGTAATGCACGTTAATACTTTATCCAACCGCATTATGATTTACTGCAGTTTTTTCATACAATTTTTTTTTGGATCACTGCATGTACAAATTAAGGGATATACATAAACAAAATACTCCACTTTGGAAAATTTAATCCGTTAGAGCTAATAAATTAATTAAAGATATTCCACTGTAAAATTAATTATGTACACAGTTCACTTAAAGTAAGTAGTCAAATCATTTTCCAAGGTCTTCATTAACAGACAAAAACATAAGACTTTTAAATTTTGACAAACTATTTTTTCCGCTAAAATACTCATCATGGAACCCGTGCTGCCATATATCTTGGAAGAGTGGATTTCAAAGAATATTCCTGCTAATTATTGGTAGAATATTCCTTCTAAGTTGGTGTGGTGTGGTAGTTAGGAGAAGGGGGTGCCAGCTCAGGTGTCATCCACGTTACTTGACTATGGTTCAAAATTACGTGATCCGTTGCCAAAAACCCTCGTGTAGCTGAACAGTGCAACATTAATATTCACTCACTCTCACACTCCAAGAAATACAGAACAATAGTTATTGCGTTTTTAAGTGTAAAAATAATTATATCTGCCTATTCAATTAAAATTATAGCGTTATAATTAACTACTAACCACAAATAAATTTTGAAAATTTGTCCAAATGATGCAGTGTGAAAGATAAAGCTTATTTACTTTAAGAATCAGAACTGATAAAAGCATTTATTTGGAAAAAAGATCAATTTCTTACTACCAAATGTGCATAATAAGATGTTAAAAACATTAAAATAAAGAGAGATTTATAACAACCTCTCCCTTCAAAACTTAGTTTGATTCTGAAATAAAAAAAAAAATAGGCATTATATCAGAGGAATTAATTAGAAGCGAGCACCTTGCGTAGCCAAAACAAAAAAGGTTTTTCACAAACAAAAGATAGATATATGCAGACGTGGGTTTTTTTTGCAGCGCATGACAGAATTGCTAGCAGAAGACAGAATTTTTTCCTACTTACTTGACAAATATCGTTATATTTTTGACACTTTTCCCAAATCTTTATAAATTATAGTCTATGCTATAAATTATAGCCTATGTGCTATTCTGATGTATAAGCTATATTACTGTAAAGTTTCATTAAAATCCATTCAGTAGTTTTTGCGTGAAAGACTAACAAAGATTTTCACAAACTTTCACATTTATAATATATATTAAATAAGAACGTTATACAAGAGTGCGGAAGAGTGAGTATTCATCAACGAGGCACTCTAAGGCAACCCGAGGGCTATTGGCGAGGGACCTCATCATTTCGAACCATGGTCAAGTAACGAGGTTGACACCTGAGCTGGCACCCCTACTCTGAACTATCACACTACCCCAATAGGGGGACTTGAATTCCCGTCATATTTAACGTGCATCAGCCGTCTCTACACGGCGGATCTTCAGTGGCACTAGGTTCGAACTCATGATACGCCGGCCGGTTATATGTTCGTGATGATAAACACTTTTGTTGTTTCTTATGCCCCCTGATCTCGGCTGTCTCTGACCCAGGTCCTCGAAATTCATCCTGACAAGGGGCTAGATGTACGTAAGTCGTTACCCGTAGCCTTGAGCCCCATACAAATGTCAGTGTGATTTTTTGGCTCAGTTCCACCCCAATTTTGTGGGAGTAAACCCTAGGGGAGTTCAGGAACCTCCTACCTCTCTTCTCCTTCCGCCAACCTCAGATAGGACTTGTGGCTCGACACCTATTTAGAGTACTTCCATGCCGCAAAAACATACAAACATACATGCCTTCACCTGGATTCGAACCCAAGCCCTATGGCACAACATTCAGCGTCGCTAACCACTATACCGGCTGGGCAACCCGTGAACATTAGGCAACCGCAAGCCTCACAATAACTTAACTCAGTGGCGTAACAGCCCATGAGGGCCAATGCCTATTGTGCCCATATCAATATACGTGATCTTGGGTCCTAAAGTGCATGAGCAGATGTTTCGGTCAAGTGGTCAGTCTGACGCAAAAACGCTAGTGTTAAGTTCCCAAGCAAGCTTCATACTCATTTATCAACCCACTGAAGGGGTGAAAAGCTGAGCCGACCTTGTCCAGCCTGGGGATTGAGCTTCGGACCTGTAGTGTGGAAGCGCGATGCTCTACCACTCAGCCACTGGGCCTCATAAGCCTCCCAATACGAGTGTGAAAAGAATTGCTAAATGAATAAAAACTGTTTAAATATGCAAGATAATCAGCTGTATTGCTTTTTTTTTTAAATTTTATTTTTAAAATAGTTTTTTTCTACTATTTTTTCAATTTCATTTAATGCAGAAGCTCCTCTACGATTGTGATTAACATAGCACGCAATTTCTTTAAAAAAAAACCATAACTGATTATGCACGATTTTTTTCAACTAAAAGAAATACGAGTTACAAAATCCGTAAAAAGAAATCTAAGTAACAGACAATTTACGATGCACTTATCTGATGCTTAACAATTATGTAAATTTTATTTCCAATCCGTGATTATTAATTCAAGAATCGACTCAGTATTCGTCAGGGTTCTATAACAAAAACTGGAAAACCTGATTCTTTATTGACTTTGATAACAGACTATTACTTAAACACACAAACGCTGAGTTATGAACTAAAATAAATTATTAAAATACTTCTTCCCGATAAAATCAGGATTGAGAAATGCGTTTGTCAAAAAAAAAAAATGCAGACGGGTAGGTGATATCGTTATCAATGAAATGACAATATTACCCGAAGGAAGAAACAACTCTCCACCCGTCTAAGTAATGCGTTTAATCTATGAGTGCTGAATGGATTGCTCAATGTGCACAGCCTATAAATGCTACGAAACTCCACGTTTGCAATAAAGAAACTGCCGTTGTGAAACTGGCCTGTCCTGTTTCATCATTCCCGCTTTAAAGATTTAATTGGACCATTACGAGAAATGAGAATGGAATAATTTTATTCCAAAGTCCTTAAAATGAAAATAAGATTTAAAATATATGCTGGATTCTAAAGAATCACTGAGGTGATCATTGGATGATTCAGTGGATGAAGCAAGATTGTTGTGGATTTAAAATTCCAAGGCTTCGAAAAAAGGATTGTGAAACATCTATCGTATAAGATGGATGTAATAAACAACAGCTGAAGAGTTCTATGTTTCAAAGATGTAATGTATAGACATTCAGTTAACACTCGCATTAAATTAACGATTGTTATAACGGAGAAAGGAAAGTGAACCACACCGGAATCCTTATTAATTCGAGCATTGAAGTGAGATTTTTGTGATGTCGGAATCAATCAAGGAGAACGAATCGGAAGGATGAACACATGCTCAAACCGATAAAATCTGTAATTGCGATTCTGGAATCAGAAATATTAAGTGAATCATTAGGTCGCGAGAGAGTGGCGGTAACAAGAACAGTTTGTCTCAATTGTGTGTTTGGAAAACTGTTAATGTTAATAGCAAAAAATACTATTAGAAAAAATTTTTAAGTCTTTATCAAGCCAATTTTCAATTCCTACTATTACTTCACTCTCTATATATTTAAATATATATATGCATATTTTTAATCATTTTCCGTAAAATTATTTTTTCTATCTGTGCTTTCTACAAACGAAAAAAAACATTTCAAAAAGAAATAAAACAATGAAATGAATTATTTTTTCATTTAATGGAGGACCTTTTTTTTAAAGAGGAATGATTTGTGCTTTATCACTTTGAGTATAAATATAAACATTTTGCTTTTTTTACAATACACTTATGGACAAAAAAAATTAGCGCTCCAAGAAGGAGTCGTCAAAATGAAACGAAATTTTACATACGTAATGACTAGTTTGATGTAAGTAAATTATTAGAAAATCAAAGAAAAAGGATCATTTATTTCAGAGAAAAAGACAAAAGAACGGAGGACTTATACCCTGTTAAATCGCCTCTAACGCGAAGGCACGATGCGATACGATCGGGCATTGAGGCATACGAGTTCTGTATGATGTCTTGAGACATTTCGTTCCGTATTTGCTGTAACCTTGCCTCTAGTTCGTTCTAATTCGTGGGATGCCCATCTCACCGTCCCAATGATCCCAGATATGCTCGATTGGAGACGAATCTGAGAATTGGGCAGGCCAAGGAAGGGTAGTAACAGTGCGGAAACAGTCTTGTGACACCCTTGCCGTGTGAGGCCGAGCATTGCCTTGTTGAAAAATGGCTCCTGGGAGCCGTTGTATTAGTGGCAACACATGTGGTTGCAGGATGTCATGGACACACCCCTGGGCTGTCATGGTGCCACGGATCAATACTAGGGGTGACCGTGTATTGTAGGCAATGGCACCCCATACCACCACACCAGCTGTGGGAGCGGTGTGTCGTTGGCAAAGGCAGGATTGAGGCGTTCACCACGAGGTCTCCAGACACGATTCATTATTAAAAACCAGATCAATGTGTACTAAAGTTATGTTAAATAAAAAGAATATTCTTTGCATAGGAGTTTCCGTCTCATTTGCGATTGATATTTTCAATTCCTACTATTAGTTCACCCTCTCCCTATACATATTGATGGGAGGCCGGCCTGGTCCCTGAGATACAATTTTAATTTTGCATCTGCCCTGTTTACAGGAAACTAAAGATTAGTAAAGAATGTGGGTGCGTCCCCAGTTCATCGCACTCTCTGGTTGACAAGGTTGTATTCTTACGCGGATTGTGAGTATGTCGTTGGGCAAATCAGAATGGTGGATTGGTACAGTAATAAATTTGCCACGGATTCTTTCGGAAGTAATGCGGTCAGCTTTAAAAACACCTGCACGCTATTTCTCGGGGCTTTTTATTCCTTTCCTTAGATTTACTTGTCAGCACCACTCCGCCACGAGCGGAGAATCTTCACCCCCCAGGTCTCATCCGTCCTCTTCTCACTCAGATAAGTACCATTTTGCTTTGTTTTAGTTAGTTTCAGTATGCCGTTATTATAAATAAAATTGTATTACCACTATGCGATCAGACTTTAATTTTAGTTGAGTCATTTACTCTGGTTGTAATCCCATGATCTGTAGAAACTCGGATCAATATGTAGAAAGGGAGGATTCGATCTGAGCACCTTCCGTTCCCAACGCGAGTACTTTATCAACCATCCCAAAATGATCGTCATCGCGTGATGTTTGGTACTAGTTTATATAGATATCACACCGCCACATACCCCCATGCCAGTGATTCGGCGAATAGGCTAACGAGCGATACCATATTCATGGCGAGCGTGTGAGCAGTTGCGTCGCTTTGTGGCTTGCGTCATCGTGCGTGACGGCTTGAGAATTGCGTCATTTGTGTGAGATGGCTTTGTTGGGTGACGGCTTATTTGCGTCAATTTTTCACGGCTTGGTTGCTTTTGCGGTGGATTGATAGCGCCACGACTGCAGCACGCAAAGGGTGCGGTTCCTTTGCACGGCCAGGGTCACCAATGTAGGAAAGAAAGATTCGATCTGAGCACCTTCCGTTCCACACGCGAGTACTTTATCGACCACGCCAAAACGATCGTCATCGCGTGATGTTTGGTACTAGTTTATATAGATATCACATTGCCATATATATATATATATATATATATATATATATATCTTGTTTAAATTTTTAACCGTTAATAAAATACTTTCTATTCTTCCATTCAAGTTCAAATACATTTTCTTTAACTTGCAGTGAATGATACTTGATGTTAATACGGTTTTTTCAAATATTAATTCAATAATTAAATTAAAAAATGAATAAATAGTAACAAACAAAAATAATAGTCCAACAGCATATACAGAAAGGAAAATAGTTGTGTCCCTGTAGCGCAATAAACTTCTAATCCAAAGGTAGTGGATTTGAATCCCAGCTGTGGGATGGCCTAGTTCCTAAGAATGCGATTTTTTTTTTTTTTGCTACACTATTTTATTAGAATAATTAATGAATAAACAGTAATTCCGTCCCGCCCAGTATGGTGGTTATGACACTCGGCTTGTAATCGAGTGTGCTCGGGTTTGAATCCCGAATGAGGCATGGATGTATCTTCGGGAAAAGAAATCGTACTTACGCCAGAAATGGATTCCCATCACGAAGGAAAAGCAGCGCACTCTTTCTGTTTTATGCTGGGATTATCATTTGTATAGTAAAATCTATGTGGCATGCTGCCAAAAGCAAAACACAAGTCTTCGCGCGCAGGCGCATCAAAGTAAAAGCAGAACTGAAACTGTAAAAACAGAGACTCTTGAGAAAAAACTCTTGGACATTAGGGCAGAGAAAGAAAGAAAGGAGAACGCGAGAGGTGCGCGAGCAGGCGTTACCTTCTGAATATCATCGTCAAACTTATCTGTAAACTTATCTACCTTTTCAATTAATTTTTGTTTAATGTTAAATAAACCATAAGAGAAACGTATTGGACCCCTTGTTGTCTCCCACAAATTATGGGGGCTCGGCCGGGACCGATAAAATTTCGATTTTGAACCAAAGTCTGGACAATGAACAACAGCGTCCGTGAAGGAGACGCTCCGCCACGTTCAACCTGTGTAGAGGTTGAATTTTTCAACTTCATTCCGCCTGTGTAGAGGTCGGAACAAATAACAAAATAACCTGTGTAGAGGTGTATTTTTCAACGAACCATCGACAAATATTCCGCCTGTGTAGAGGTCGGAACAAATAACAAAATAACCTGTGTAGAGGTGTATTTTTCAACGAACCATCGACAAATCCCGCCTGTGTAGAGGCCGGAACTACAATTTCAACTATATTACCTGCGAAGAGGTGAAATCAGTGGAATCAACGTTTTTATTGGATACATCGTACGTGCGAGCAACAAGGGAGCCAGAAAAAAAAAAAAAGGTAGGATCTTTCTAAATTTTTCTAAAATGTATAAAAACGCTCTTAAAGAGGATCTCATAAGAGTTGTTGAGGAGCTAGACGGTACTGTCGAAAGTACTGACACTATAGTTAAACTAAAGACTAAAATTGAGAACAGTAGTACATTTGAAAGTGATCCAGATTTCGTTAAAACTTTAATTCAAAACTGTATAGATGAGAGAGTATCGCAAAACGAAAGAGAGGTAACTTCAGAACAAAAAATTGAGCTCGCGAAACTTCAGTTAGCAAAATTAGAAAAAGAAATCGAACTTCAATTAGCTAAAAATAAAGCATTAAGTTTAAATCCTGCAGCTAAAGTCGAAGAAAAACAGTTTGAAAACTAACATAGAAAATATGATAAAAAGTATAAAAACTTTATCTCTTCCTGTTCCCACCAGATCTGAAAATTTTAATCTGTTCTTCCAATCATTAGAACGCGCATTTTTAACCAAGAAAATAAATGACGAATATAAATCTGAAATTTTAATAAATCTTCTGGGCGAAAGAGCTCATAACGTCTTACTGTATATTAAAGAAGAGGAATTAAATGACTATGAAAAACTAAAATCTATAGTACTCAGAGAATATTAACCCCTCGCGAGTGTTTAAACTCATTTAAAAATGCTGTAAAATCATCAGGCGAGACATACATCCAATTTGCTGCAAGATTGACGGCAAACTTCCAATATTATTGTTCGTTTTAATTCCTTTGAATCTCTATGTGATCTTATAATTTCTGATAAATTATTTGAAACTTTAAATAAGGAAACTGCAACTCATATTGGCATTCGAGAAGCAGAAGATTGGTTTAGGCCTATTGATTTAGCTAAAGAGTGTGATATTTATATTTCATCTAGAAGCGGATCACATAAAGAAATTCCTATTACTTATGGATACCCAAGACCCCTTTAAAAATAGATCAAAACTTTAAACCAAAGAGTAAAGAGAACTATCCCCAATATCTTGAAAGAGAAAATAAAAATTGCTTTATATGCGGCGATTCATTCATTGCGCAAGAGACTGTGAAAGCGTTTTAAACCTAAAGAATCTAATGACCACATCCATAATAAAATAAACGTGAATACTTTGAAAATCGAGAGCGAAAAACAAAATAGCGATGAATGCGCAAATCTTCAATACGTAAACATTTTTGTGGAAAATCAGCCCGTAACAGCATTTATTGATTCAGGTTGCCAGATCCCAGTTTTAAATTCCTCACTAATTAGAGTGCAAACACCTTCCGAAGAGATCATAACATTAAGTTCATGTTTTGGCGAACAGCGTATGGTAGAAGTTAAACCCATAAATATTTCTCTTAATCAACACTCTCCTAGCTTAAGTGTGAGAACGGCAGTATCACCGACCTTGACCGAAGAATTTATTATACATCCCAGTATATATTCTGAAATAGAGAAACTAGGCCACGCAAAGAGCGATGTTTTATTAAGTGAAAGTGAATCCTCTTTGAGTGCAGATTTGGGTGTTCAGTTTAAATCAAGTGTTTCTTTTCCAAATGTTTCTGTTTCAAATGTGATAAAAAACTCTAGTTATGATTTATCACATGTTAAAAACTTTAATATTAGAAATGATTCGAGTTCTCTAATTAAGGATTATAAATGTAATAAAATTAAGATTACTAAGTTAAAATTGAGTATTGTAAGAGAAAAATGTTCTGATATAGTATTGTGTAAGAAAGCCAATGGTGCCATGAAAACGAGTTCCGTGGAATTTATCTCCCGCTCACCTAACCCTTTACCTATGAAGAGTGAACATCGACGGTTTGTGTTGCTCCGAAGGATTTTCCAGCCCTGGCAGTGGAAACGAAGGAAAAAGAGAAATCGTTTTGAACAGACGTCCAGAACTCTACAGAGGAAAATATCGATGCGTTCAACCAAAGATCAACTTGTTAAAAAAGACGTTCTTATGCCTGTGAAACAATGTGTTTTCCTGTGGAACCTTCCGGATGTCGAAGAGGTGCCTTCACATGATGGAGAAACTGTCTAGTTCAACAAAATTTTGATATGTTAAATCTTTGTATATTTGTCGTATAGTCCTTGTCTGTTCCGTTTTTTTTTTTTGTATGTTTCAGATTCTCCTCTGGTCTCCATGGAAGTACCGCTGCGGACAGCGTACGGTCAGAATGGCCGTTGTGGCATGCAGCCAAAAGCAAAACACAAGTCTTCGCGCGCAGGCGCATCAAAGTAAAAGCAGAACTGAAACTGTAAAAACAGAGACTCTTGAGAAAAAACTCTTGGACATTAGGGCAGAGAAAGAAAGAAAGGAGAACGCGAGAGGTGCGCGAGCAGGCGTTACCTTCTGAATATCATCGTCAAACTTATCTGTAAACTTATCTACCTTTTCAATTAATTTTTGTTTAATGTTAAATAAACCATAAGAGAAACGTATTGGACCCCTTGTTGTCTCCCACATCTATATTCTTCTGTAATTGTTCTGTATGTTTCTATTCATCTGTAACACGTCTTTCATATGTATACCATGATTTAACGCACGACAACAACAAAATAAATAGTAACAAAAAATAGTCCAGCATCTTATATAGAACGGAAAACTACAGAGAAAGACGCTTTTTTATTTTGTCACTTAATATTGTGATTCTGTTATATGTATTTACATATTTATATTAATTGTAATTATTTAACAAAAAGTAACTAAAATAAAAAAATTTCCTTTGTTGACTTAAGTAGGAAATGACTAACAATTTTTTTTTATGTTTCTGGTTTCTAGAAATACTATGTTAAAAGATTTTTGGGATTTAGACTGATTTATGTAAAGAAATTCCTAAAATAAATTGATTTTTAAGACCTGTTTTTTTCGTGTAAAATATGTTTCCCTCAGCCCAGTTAAGAGCTATTTAAAGGTCAGACAACTTATCTTTTGCTTTTTTTTTATGCTGCATTATATTATATTTACAACAAATATTTTGTAAATGCTAAAATATATTGAAGGAATTATAAATAAGGTATATTTTGCATTAAAAAGAATTTAAGAATTTATGCATATTACTTTCCATGAAATTTAAGAAAACAAGGAACCCTTATGAATAGATTCGCAAAAAAACTGAGGTCTACAAGATCTATTTCTAAAAAATCGATTTTTTTTTCAAGTCTGCATTTACAATGTAAAAATAAATCCATTTATGAAAAACAAGAAAGGTAGCATAATATATATAAACCATCTCTTATCAACAAAATCAGGGAATTTTTTTGTTCAGGGAATTCGACAATTACAATTATTTTTATTCCCATATCAAAGTATCAGGTATAAAAGAAAACATTTATTTTCTAAATGTATTTGTTACATTAAAAAGTTAAGAAAATAGATTATGTATAGCTTATAGTTCCCAATGCTCAATATCTAAAATTTTTAAAAGCAACAAACACTCTGTCAAGTAAGTCAGTCTACTGGGATCCAAGCGGTTCCGCTCATCACTTGCGATGTTGCCGGCAATCGAAAAAAAGGCGCTCACTAGGAACAGATGATCCCACGATACACATATAGATCAGGGCTATCGAGTGAACGTGATGATAAATAGTTTTTTTTTTTGTTTTGTTCATGCCAATAAAATATAGGATCATACTTCAGGTGCACAACTGCCTGCGATAAATAGTGCTTAAATTCTTCGTTTTTTATGGTTTTTACCAAAACGGAAAAAAATATCGAATGTCGATTTTCTAGGGTGAAATATCGATTCACTGAATGAATGGATTCAGTGCTACATATCAATTTTAAAAAAAAAATCAATTTTTTGGCCCGAGAAATCGATTTTTCGATTAATCGATCTCAAATCGCCATCCCTAATTCATGTTGCACAGACCTTTTCCTGCACTCTCTGCGATATTTGGGGGGACAGGGATGCTGACCACATTCGCCGCTGCCCAACGCTAAAGGGCTCCTCTTTGTGCAATCTTTATTGGTCAGCTAGGGACTTATTGGGTTCATAGACTCTTTTCTCGCTACGTTGTTATTTCCTACTTTGTTTATTCCCTATTTCCTTTTTGTTCCTACTCCCTTGTGGTGTAGTGGTATTTTGTAACCCTGGCCATTGAAAATAAAAAAAATAGGTTGAATCCTAGGAGGACCCACTTTTTGTCGCCAAATTTTGAGCGATAAAGGTTACAATATGGTAACCCTTCCATTTCATCAAAAAATTTGGATTTTCAAATCACCGAAAAAATGGCAACCCTAAAAAAAGTGCAACATTTTTCGCCTTTTCCGAAAAAACGTCATTTTGGCATTTGACTTCGCTGGAGAAGGTTTGCTCTCCACCGGTTGTTGTTAAGAATGGCGTGTGAAAGGAAATTACTTGAAAGTGAGGGTACGATAGGTTTCTTTGTGCTCCTGGGCACATAGGGGAACATAGAGACGTTAGAATGGTGTATGAAAGCTAATTTAAGTGCTTCTCGCTATGAATGTCCGAGGTGTAAAAAAAATATGCGTTTGCAAAAGCGAAAGGTTGACGGCTACGAATGGCGTTGCCGCAACCAGTCGGAAGATAATCGCCACGACGTCGTTCGGAGTGTGAGAAAGGGCACTTGGTTTAGCGAAAGCAAATTTGCTATAACTATTATCTTGCGTTTGACGAGATATTGGTTTGACAAGAGCATGAATGCGTTCGTGGTGAATGACTTGAAAGTTAATAAGAATATGACAAAGTTAATAAGACATGTGGCGGCGATCTAACGATCACAAGTTGGTGAATGAGAATTTTCATAAATTCCTTGCATCCATCGCAAGGGTGTATCCACCAACAGATCATGACGAAATGCAAGCGTAAGGTAAGTGCTTTTTAACATTTTTTAAAATGATTGATTTCATGTATTTCTTCGATTTTATCTTTGCGAAACGCCCCTTTCGTCCTTTTTTAAAAATGTAAATCATGTATTGTACACACTGGTTTTAGAATGCTTTTTCAAAATGAATTTCATTGCTTTCTCCGTTTTTTTTTTCTTTATATAATGATTAATTTATTGTATTTATTCGATTTCCTCTTTGCGAAACGCCCATTTCATCCCCCCTTCTCCCCGCTGACGCATGCGCTTCCCAAGAGTTTTTCGTCATTGACGCCTTTTTGAAAACCTTCAATTTGGCGCTTTTTGGCGAAAAATTTTTGGCGCCAAAAACAGCAGTGGGTCCTCCTAGGATTTTACCAAAAAATATTTGTGATCATGACCACTCACCTGGCGCATGAGTGAACGTTTATTAATGTTGCACTATAAAGCAACTCAAGGGCGATTGGAGACGGACCTCGTGAATCTCGATCAAGTGACAAGGACGACACCTGAGCAGTAAACCCCCTCACCAAAATACCAAACCATGCCAATGGGAGGACATTGGGCAACGACAAATTTATCGTACATCAACCCCTCTACACGATGGGTTTTCAGTGTCATTAGGACCAGAACCCCTAACACGCCTACCATTCGTGACCGTAACCACTGGGCTCCCACGGCCGCACTCATGTGTAACAAACGTTCAAAAGTTTGGCAAAACTGCTTTAAAAACGATTCTCCAATACCTCAAAACTTTTTGAATGAAAATTTTTTTAAAATTAATACTATGTATATCTGCATTACAATTGTATAAAAATGAGCGACAGTGTGTAATTCGCTGTTTAAAATCACACATTAGCTTATTTTTTTCCTTTATAATTTTTAAAAATATCTCTCCTAACACTTATCCCAAAAGTAATTGCATTACACTCAGTTTAAATATGGAAAGTTTTTTAATGTTCCTTTTCAATCACTAAAAAAGAATTATTCGGGAGGATTGTTGTGGGCTGAAAGAGCATAAGAAGTAACACAAATAATTTTATGGTTTACATATTGTGTTTTTATCATTTGTTAATAATGTAGTTTGAAGAAATGGAATATTGTCTCTTTTCGACAGCCTCTGAGGGGAAACGATTGATTGTATTACTTTCAAAGCATTTTTATTACTGCATTTTATTACTTTATATATAACGTACAAATTTTCAATCGTTAATAAAACAATTTCTATTCATCCACTCAAGTTCAAATACATTTTTTAAAATTGTAGGTGTAGGCACTTTTCAAATATTAACTCATTAATTAAATCATAAAATAAATAACTAGTAACAAACAAAAATAATAGTCTAACAGCATATATAGAAAGGAAAATCGTTCGTTGTGTCCCTATAGCGCAATGGATAGCGCTTTGGACATCTAATCTAAAGGTCGTGGGTTTGAATCCCACCTGGAATGGCATAGTTCTAGAGAATATGATTTTTTTACTGTACTATTTTATTAGAATAATTAAATTTAAGGTATCCGACTACGTTCGGAACCTTAAGGTATCCTACGTACGGTAAGGTAACCGACTACGTTTAAAAAGGCGCATAAATAGATAATTTTCATGATATTTAGTATCACTTAGATTAGAATAAAGTTTAAGGACATTTTGACAAAAAAAATTATTTAAATACAATATTTCGGCAAAAACTTAACTTAGAATAACCTTTTTTCAAAATGTTCTCCTTTTGTGAAAAATGCTTCTATTATAATAATATTTTGCTTGTATATCAGACCTCTGTACACAGGCTCAACTATGATTTTTGAAAAATTCACATTATTTTCCGAATTACAACCGTTTGAAATAATTATAGGCGTTTTTTTCTTAAAATGTCTCTCCTCTGTTGTCGTAAAGCATGGATAAACCCACTTCTAAGTTATATATTTCAAAAATTCTAGTTGACCCTCTGTACAGAGGTCTGAGCTATATGCAGGCAAAATATTATAATAATAGAAGTATTTTTCACATAAGAATATTTTGAAAATGGGTCATTCTATGTTCATTTTTTGTCAAAATATTGCACTTAAATAATTTATTGTAATAGTATTCTTAAAACAGTTTTATATACATTTTCTAATCTAAATGATTCTAAATATCATAAATGTTATCCATTTATACGCTTTTACAAAATCATGGTTCCGAACGTAATGGGATACCTTAATGAATGAATAAATAGTAACAAACAAACAAACAAAAAATAGTCCAACACCCTACATAAAAAGGAAAATGGAAAAAATGTGGAAGATAGCTTTCTATTTTGTCACTAAATATTGTGTTTCTGTCATATGTATATACATATTTATATTAATTGTAACTATTTAATAAAAAGTAACTAAAATAAAAATTTTCTTTGTTGCCCTAAGAATGAATTGACTAAGTAGCTGACCTAAGTAGGATTGATTTTTGTATATTCCTTGTTATCTATGTAATGACTGGTTTATTTTTGAAAGAAGAAAACTGATCCAGACACATGCGTTTTTAATTAAACCTAACTAAACCATGCACGCAAAATTAACCTGTCACGAGTGATGACAACTCTTTCCATCATCGTAAAAAAGCGAAATCACAAGAAGTGGAATTACTCAACGTAGGTGTTCAGAAGCTTCAGATCCTTACTCATACATTTCGGTTCTCTTTAAACCTATGATTGATAAATAACATTGAAATTTTTTGCGTAAATTTTTCTCTCGGAGAAAAATTTTAGAAAGGAAGACAGTTGGAAGGATTTTGTTTTAAAAAGTCATTGGAAAGTATGGTAAAAAGTTTCAAAATTAAAAGTTAACGTCTTTAACTAATACATAATCCCTTCTGCTATTTCTATCGTATGACTGATGCTACTTTCTTCTCATCTGCTTCTTCAACATCAGTGCGTACACAAGTAATGAAAACAGTTCGGTTTCTTGCAGATTCTTTAAAGGTTTTCCTAAGTCAATTAATTCAAATCAAATAATAACTCCCATTTAAATCGACAAACAAACTTCAATAAATCATACAAACTATTGAACTGAACTCATTGGCTCAACAGCTCAAGAGAGCCAAGACCTATTGCACCTACCTCAGTTTACGTGATTGATTGATTGAATATTAACGTCGCACTGTTCAGCTACACGAGGGGTTTTGGCGACGGACCACATAATTTTGAACCATGGTCAAGTGACGTGGACGACACCTGTGCTGGCACCCCCCTCTCCTAACTACCACACCACACCAACGGGAGGCTCAGTTTACGTGACCTTAGGTGCTGGTGTGCATGTGCAAATGTTTCGATCAAGTGATCGGTCTAACGTGAAACCCTTAGTGGTGAATTGTAGTCCTGGTGTCATTCTCGATACTTGATTGTAACTAAAGATTAAGGAATTTGTCGTAATCACAAAAGTTTGAAAGCGGTATTGATTCAAACAAATCGGTTTTAAAGAACCACCTATCACAAGTTTAAATCCCTATAGCCAATATTGTAACGGAAAATATTAGGGACCCTGCAAAGTCAGGTTTGGGGCCCCTATTGGTTAAATACGTACTTGACGTCAGTCAGGCTCCTGGGTCCTCGCGATAAGAGAGTTTCGGGGTTGTACGTTACACCGGTGTTCCGCTACCCCCGGTCCAGGAATCAAATACTACTGGTCCGCACAAGAAACATTAAATTATTTCCATTTTATTTACTGCAGTATATTTTTCTTGGGTTTGGGCTACTTTTTATGAAAATATCACTTTATATTCCTTGTTAAATCACTTTATATTCATTTTTGGTGTAGCTATATTTTATTGTAAAGGCACGTTTAAATACAATTAAAATAAAACTATTAAAACAAAACAATCAACTTCCTCCCCCCCCTCAGCGGGCCGCGGTAAAATTATCCAACGTTAACCGGTCCGCGGCGATAAAAAGGTTGCGGAACATTGTGTTACGCTACTGGCATTATTTGACGAGGATAGCACCTGAGTTAGCACTTCCTCCTCCAATCTTCCTGAGACTAGAGAGATTAAACCTGCATAAGCCCCGTCCCTCTACTCGGTGCGTGGTGGTTAATCTCATACGGAGCTCTAAAATTGCGTTGAACTATAAGTTAAATTTCAGCCCAGACGTAATTTTTGTGATGCATCGATATCATATGCTTTGATAAAGTTCCTATTATTAAACAATAATGTTTTTAAAGAAATGGTACAATCAGAAAACAGTGTATTTAAACTGATAACAATAAAATGCTCCTAATGATTTCAAATAACATGTTGAAGTACTAAAAAGTAAGTTTGAACAAACACTTATGTTAAATAAACAAGAAATAAAACTGTTTAAAAAAATACTTGTTCCATAATGTTTGGTCATGATAGCAAAAAAATGACAAATGGTCTTTGCTCCAATGCGCTGATTAATGAACCCTTTACTACGGCTCACAGGATGTTTTTCGTTCCCTCTCACTTCTCAATGGCTGTCAAAGTTCGGGCGACATTATTTTTTGTCACACACACGTAACGATAAAAAAAATCGTTGGTAGAGTTAATGTCTCATTGTATTTTGTTTCGCTGTTGTCGTTTTCTGTTTTCTTTTCCAGTGGTTGGATTTTTTATACACCAAGTAAGACCTGGGGAAAAAAAATTGTCCTACACAGACAAGAAATAAATGATGAGTCCGTATCTATCATCGCTTGCACTAAGTGGCCAAAAAAATGAAAGTTTTTTTTTTTTATATATAAATAGACCTGTCTCTCTCAGACCATGATGTATTGAACTCCCAAAACTTTCAATTCTTTTTGCGATTAACTTTTCCTTGTCTCTTTCTAGTGAACGGTAATCAAACTTCCTATAACAAATGTAATCAAAAGTAATTGTTTTCCAGGTGCTTGCCTGTAAAAAAAATAGGCAGAATCAACTTTTATTTTGGTCGATTTTAGCGACATCTATTGGCGATATTGTTTAAAATTTACTTATGAAGTACATGCAATAGGAAGACATTTTCCAAGTAATTGTTTTTTTCCTAAAATAACATATTTTTTCACTGGTACTTTTTTTACCGAAATGTATTGCTGTTACTATTTAATTAAAATTGTAAAAAATTTTCATAGCGCAAAAATAGTAAACAATATATATATTTTTTTTCTTTTGCACAGAAATTATTCATTATTTCAGCTCATTTTATAAATTATAGTCGGACCTCTATATAACGAAGTCGCTAAATCCCGAAAAAAAGTTCGTTGTATAGAGGTTCATGTTTCAATTTTCTTTATGAACCACATAAAAGAAATTTTAAATTCATAAACACTATATATTAAAAAAAAGTAATTATTCACAACTTTTTCTAAATTACTAATTTTTTTGTACATCTTACCTATCAAAAAGAGAGAAAGAAAAACTGCAAGGAAAGTTTCTTGACGCTTTTATCCACTTCTCGCCGAATTAATTTTTTTCTTTGATGCTCAAGAATTTACGTTTTGACATAAACGAGCTACAAGAAACGAAGTTACTTGTACGACTGATCAACACTACAAATAAACGGAGACTAGTTCAAAGACAAGGGGACATGAGACAACTCCACTGAGGGTGAAAGGGGGGTAGGGTATCAAAGATGTTTCCAGTGAAATAAAACGATGGGGAGGGGGGATTAAGGGTTGCACTTCTTGGATGAAACGCCCAGAATTATATTGCCCTCGGTGAGAAGGTACCTAATAAAGCCAATTCAAGATTTAGGACCACCATAAAATGAGTTAAAAAAAATAATAACTTGAACTGTACAGAAACACTTTAAAAAAAAGGGAGGGTAAAAATTGAATCACAAACAAAAGAAAAAGTTCGTTATATAGAAAATACACTTCACTATAGGGAGGTTATTCTACGAAGAAAATCGTGAAATGTTCTTGGTTCCAGGAAAAAATTCGCTGTATAGAAAAATTCGCAATATAGAGGTTCGTATAATATGGAGGTTCGATTGTATATACATATTTTCTCTCACTCATAATTTTTTCTTTTCTTTTTTTTTTTACTAAAATCTTTAAAAAGTCATTATAATAAACATGATTTCAGAAAAATTCTTTTTCAGAAGCAACAACTATGAAACCATTATTATTATTATTTCTTTTAGAATTAAGAATTCAAAAAAGGGCAAAGCCTTAATGCTCATGCCAATTTCACGAACAACTTTTTTTTTCACCTAGATTTTTAGAAGGCATTCCGTTTGCAAGAACAGCAAAAATTATGCGTGTTTTCTAATTTTCTGTTTTATTCAGAATTTATATAACTAACTTTCTCCAACTTTTACGTAATTTAAGATGTATAATTCGCACCTGAGAAATCCAAAACATATTTATTACTTTTCTAAAATTGTATGTGAATTCAAGTTATGACGAATCTATACGGAACTTTATCACTAACCTTCTGAACCGACCTTTTTTAGGGAAATTTAATTCCTACCTATTTCCAATCAACTCCAAAAAGCGGACAGGATTCCTTATTATGCAGATTAGATTCAGTATTTAAGTCAAACGAAATAGTAAAGTTAGAGCAGTAGGAGATAGATATTGAAACATAGAGTTATAGTGATTTTGAATTGAAATATTGTAGTTGAAGATAAATTTATCTCATGAAGAATTGAGATTCCGAGTGGTAAATATAAAATTGTATTTAAAGTTTCATTAAAGTTTTAAGAGTGATATTAAAGTTAAATTTTCATTAAGAACATTATTAAATATAATTCTGGGATCTCTTATCGTGGTAATTTCTGCGTGATCGTTATTTAATGAATTGATTAATTAGATTATTAATTGAGTTAATTTAAAGATTATTATAATTAAAACCTCATAATATTCGTCTTGTCGTTGTTAATAAGTCTTTGATTCTATTTGGGAAATATATCTAAATAAAGAAAGTTATTTATAAAAATGGCTACTGGTTCATTTACATCTCATAATTATTCTAGTTCTCAAAGTGAGGTCCCCAGGGACCATTACAATGGCGCCCAACGTATAAATCCCGAGAATAGAGTCGGATCCAGTTTTAGAATCATTCCGGAACAATATTTTTCGGGAATTGAGAACATAGATGATTTTTTGGAGAATATTGATCATAATCTCGCGTATTATGAGATACCTGCACAACTGGCATGTGCTTACTTGAAAGGTCATCTCAAAGGTCGAGCACTCGACTGGTTCGAAGTTCTAGGTTATAGAGTCATTGAAGATAAGACAACAGACTACGCGCACTTAAAACAGGCATTGTCAGAACAATTTCCCGTGGTCAGAAACAGGTCAGAACTAGAAACGCGATTTTATTCCTCATCACAAAGACGAGATCAACAGCCTTCGGACTTTATTTATGAATTGTTGAAAATTCATAAAATACTTAAACTAGAAATGTCGGAGGAAAAATTAATAGATCACGTCATCAGTCGATTAGAACCCCAAATTTTGGATTATGTCGAAGTTAGACATCCACGAAATACTGCCAATCTCCTACAAATCGTTGATAAATACGAAGAACGTTTTATGCATAGGCAAATCAGAGGTTCGAGTGAGGGATTTAGAAGTTCAGACCCTCATGAAAACAATCGTTTTAATACCCGGCATAGACAGGAAAATTGGAGGGAAAACAGAAATAATGAGAGATACGCCAATAATAGCCGACCACAAAGAGAATTTAATCGGTTCGAAAACCAAGGTTTCACAAATAATCGCAGATTCGAGGGTAGACGCCAAAGTGGACAATCGGATCAACCATTCCACAGTCAAGGCGGTCGACAAAGTGGGTCGAGAAATAGTTCATTTCGAGGTCAAAATGAACGAAGTAGAAATTTAAACTTTTAAGCGATCGATGTGAATATGGAGGTAATCGATCGCGGGGTACGGAAAATCCTCCAGTTTGGGATCATCGGCCTATCAGAGTATCCTCTATAAGAATGACCCCAGTCGAATTACCGTATGTCCCTATTCTATTAAATGAAACCTTTATTACCGCACTATGGGACACGGGAGCAGAGAAATCTTTTATTTCGGAGGAGGTATACCGCAATTATTTTTCATACCGACCTCGTCAAAAGACGAAAGACAGAGTCGTGACAGCACAAGGAGCCCCGTGCAGTCATTTGGGTAGAGTCGAATTACAAATTAGAATCAGGGAATTTCAGAAACCCTGGGAATTCCATATACTTGATAACATGCAGTATCAGTGCATTCTGGGGATTGATTTTATGAAGGCGTCGCGATTAACATTAGATTTTGATCAGAAATCCTTGATCATTCCCGATCATCTGATCAAACAAAAGCCTAAAGAGGAGAAACTCGTTGATATTGATCTCACAGAATCGAAACTTAATGACGAGCAACAGAGGCAATTAAAAGCCTTATTTAATAATTTTAAAGGGTTATTTTCCGATCAACCGGGATTAACGCATGTTGTATATCATGAGATAGATACTGGAGATAAAGGACCGGTAATGTCGAGACCATACAAGTACGACAGGGTCAAACAAGGCATTATTGATTATCACATAGATAAGATGTTACGGGATGGTACAATTTGTCCTATTAATTCGCCCTATGCATCTCCAGTCGTATTAACTCGAAAGAACAATGACCTTCCTCCAGATTCTCCGAGGCGTATCGTTTCGCGATCGATTATCGGAAACTAAATGCAATTACCAAATATCCTCGATATCCATTACCGGTTATTGATGACTTACTCACCAATATCCCTCACACCAACGTTATGTCCACTTTAGATCTCAGAAGTGGCTATTTTCAGTTGGCGATTAGTCCAAAGGACATAGAAAAACAGCGTTTATCACTCGCAATGGCACTTTTGCATTCCTACGCATGCCTTTTGGTCTTTCTGGGGCGGCGCCTAATTTCCAAAGGGCTATCGATATAATCCTCCAACCTGTTATTGGGCGTTTCGTGTCCGTTTATATGGATGATGTTATTATTACATCTCCATCGTTTAAAGACCATCTAGATCATTTAACTCAGGTTTTTACCTTATTACGAGACGCAGGGCTAACGTTAAATAAAGAAAAATGTCACTTCGCTCGTGACAAACTCAAATATTTAGGCCTGATTATTAGTAAAGAAGGAATCGAAACTGACAATAAGAAAATTCGGGCAATTACGGAAATGAAACCTCCCAAAAATAATAGAGAAGTGTCAAAATTTTTAGGGATGACGGGTTGGTACCAAAAATTTATTCCGCGATACGCAGATATATGCGAACCATTGTACCAATTAAAGAAAAAGGGGGCGAAGTTTAACTGGTCGGGAGAAGCACAGGATTCTTTTGATCAGATCAAATGCACACTAACGGAGGCACCAATTTTGCAATTACCAAATTTTTCTGAACAGTTCAAATTATTCACTGATGCAAGTGGGGTCGGAATTGGTGCTGTGCTTCAGCAAAATCAAAAACCTATTGCTTTCGCGTCTCGAACCCTTAATAAAGCAGAACGTAATTATACGGTTACCGAAAGAGAATGTTTGGCGGTAATTTGGGCTCTAAATAAGTTTAAAACTTATTTTGGACCCCTACCTGTGAAAGTGATTACAGATCACGCAGCGTTAACGAAGTTAACCAATGGTAAGAATTTATCAAGTAGGATGATCCGATGGGCATTGAAATTGTCAGAGTTTAACATAGAATGGGAACACAGACCTGGTGTTCAAAACGTGGTCGCAGACCTTTTATCAAGAAATCCAGTAGACAGAGTCGAGGGATCGCAAATTTCGTGCGCAGCTCTTAGAGCCCTCGCAATAAATTCCCGTGAACAATTCATTAAGGAACAGAGGGAAGATCCTGAATTAGGACATATTTATCGATACTTAGAAAACCCTGATGACGGTTCTGTTAATGCGACGGTATGCAAGAATTGGTCCCAGGACTTCAAGTTAATAAATGGTCTCCTCTTTTACGCGAAGTATTTTTCTAATCTAGGAGAGCTAAGAGTTTATATTCCTGGTTCTCTTCGAAAAGATATAATGAAAGAATTTCATGATCTGCCATTAGCAGGACATCTCGGAAAGAGGAAGACATATCTTAAACTTCGTGACACGTGCTATTTTCCATTTATGAGAAAATATATATTTGAATATGTTTCAACCTGTGACCGGTGTCAAAAGTTTAATTATAAAAACACGCTACCAGCTGGTCGTTTAATGCCTATAGTTTCGAAATATCCAAATGAAATTGTAACGCTAGACTTAGTAGGCCCCTACCCCGCATCCCGACCCGAGAGATATAAATTCATATTAGTTATAACTGACCACTTCACTAAGTGGTGTGAGCTGATTCCTCTTCGTAAAGCTTCAACCCAGACAATAGCTAATGCTTTTTTTAATAACTATATAGCGCGTTACGGAGCTCCGATTTCTTTGATAAGTGATAACGGCCCCCAATTTATTTCTGACGTGTTTGAACATCTCAGTCACAGGTTGGACATCAAACATATGAAAACGGTAACGTACCGACCACAGTCTAATCTCACGGAGAGAGTGAATAGAAATTTAGTTCAAATGATAGCTTCTTTTGTTGAAGAAAATCATGAAAACTGGGACCAATTTCTACACGAGTTCGCTTTCGCATTACGCACGGCGGTAAATGAGACGACAAATAAAACTCCGGCTGAGTTGTTTTTAGGAAGGAAAATCATAACTCCGTTTAGCAAGCTCATAAATGTTAAGGAGGATGCGAAATATGTTGGTAATAACATCGAAAGATTATTCGATGAGGCAAGACGAAATATGCAAAAACAGCATAGATCTTGGGAAAAACATTACAATCTCAGAAGGAGGGATGTTCACATCAAAGTGAACGATTTAGTTTTACTTCAAACACATTTCTTAAGTGCTGCGGGTAAGAAACAAGTGGGGAAATTTATGCCTAAATTTGAAGGTCCCTATAAGGTTTTAGAAATAAAAGGAAATAATTTAGTTATTTGGAAAAACGGAAGAAATATAACTGTTAATATTGATCAGGTTCGAGTGTACCGACCTCGTCAGTCAGACACAATTAGTTCGGATAGTCAGATAGAAACTCTATATGACGAACAAGAAGTTAGTCATGGGTCAAATAGATCACATCAGGGACAGTTTAAAGAGCATAGGAAAACCTCTAGTCAGGAAAGTGAGGGATGTAGATCACGGCAGAGTAACACCACACGGGAGATCCCCAGAAATAAACGTAAAATTAATAGTACTGCGTCGAAGGACCCAACTATAAAAAGATCTAAGATATGTAGGAAAAGATCCCGACAAGGATCTGATCATCAGGACCGGAAAAGACACGCTCCTGAGCAAAGGCAAGGAATCAAGAGGTCGATCCCTTCCTCGTTCTCGTCCAAGAACAATAAGTTTCAAAGACCTAATACCTCTTCACCAGGAGTACAGTCCATTGCAGGTCCATCAAAGTTGCCTGATCGCAGGAATGCTACGACTACAAGTGGATCCCGAATGGAAGTTAGTGGACGTGATAACCAGACCCGTCAAACCAGAGCGACAACGAGAAGACACAACGAACAAGCGGAGAAAACAGTCCCGTCAAATCAAACCAATACAAGAAGACCTTGCCCATACTATCTACGGAGCCGTATACAAGAAAAAGACAGAATCCATGAGAACCTCAACAACATCGAAATCAACGGCATACCTGGCAGCATATTCCGCAGAAGAAGCCTCAGTATGGAAGCGATGAATGGAGATCCAGTCCATAGGATTTAACAGACAAAATCCAGGTTGTATTGTTTCATTATCTTCGCGGTACGAACAAATGAAGAATTTTTGCAATTAAAGCAAGTCACGGGCGGACTCTAAAATTAAGAAGACTGACAAAAGTGGACACTACATTGTGTGTGTTTTTTTCTATAACAAAAAAACGACTTTTGTGTTACTTTTTGTATTTTGGAGAAAACATCTGTAAATTTTGCATTTGTTTACTTCGATGTATGACTTCGCTAAGATGCGACAATTCATTTGGTTGTTTGTGTTATTTATTTATTACAAAATGATTATTATTATATGATATGTATGTTTCTATGTATGTTTTGTTTCACATCTGGTGCCTTATTGCGCGGCGAAGTTGGATAGGATTAACCATTAACACTAACTAGCGCATCAAGTTTTTCGAATGAGAAGGCAAAGGAACCAGATATTTATTGTATGAAATTCATATAACAAATATATAACTTCATGTATACTTTTACCTACTTCTCAAATGGATATCAATCTTTCAGGGTAGCTGACCCTGAAGTCTTCAATGTTCCAGTGCCAAAGAAGATTGTATTGTATTTTTTTGTATAGTATATAAATCATACTCTATGGGGCTGGTTTTTTGCCACCACTAGGGTGGTTTTTCCCACGCCCCCTTGCCGAATGGATAGAGTGCAGGGATTAATTTAAACTTGTAAAATATTATGAGGTTTGTCAATTAATTCTAAATCGTAATTTTATTACGGACGATGTTTCAATAATATTCAGTTCGAAATTATTATAGTCGGTACTGTAAGACAAAGATAAGATTTACGTAATTTATTTTCAGGACATTTGAGTCCTTCGAATAAATCCCGTTTTCTTTTTGGAGGGGTTGTGACGAATCTATACGGAACTTTATCACTAACCTTCTGAACCGACCTTTTTAGGGAAATTTAATTCCCTACCTATTTCCAATCAACTCCAAAAAGCGGACAGGATTCCTTATTATGCAGATTAAATTCAGTATTTAAGTCAAACGAAATAGTAAAGTTAGAGCAGTAGGAGATAGATATTGAAACATAGAGTTATAGTGATTTTGAATTGAAATATTGTAGTTGAAGATAAATTTATCTCATGAAGAATTGAGATTCCGAGTGGTAAATATAAAATTGTATTTAAAGTTTCATTAAAGTTTTAAGAGTGATATTAAAGTTAAATTTTCATTAAGAACATTATTAAATATAATTCTGGGATCTCTTATCGTGGTAATTTCTGCGTGATCGTTATTTAATGAATTGATTAATTAGATTATTAATTGAGTTAATTTAAAGATTATTATAATTAAAACCTCATAATATTCGTCTTGTCGTTGTTAATAAGTCTTTGATTCTATTTGGGAAATATATCTAAATAAAGAAAGTTATTTATAAAAATGGCTACTGGTTCATTTACATCTCATAATTATTCTAGTTCTCAAAGTGAGGTCCCCAGGGACCATTACAAAGTGAGTTAGAAAATGTGAAAAATGTTTATATTGGGTATAAGGACATATTTTGAATACATCATTAAATTTTAAACAAATGTGTGTCGTCACAAAAAATGCGGAATCTCATGCCTACTTTTTTTTCTGTAAAATTTTATATAATATAAATTTTTATTGCACTATAAATTAATGTTTGAAAATGTGTACGAAATATTACAACTATTTCCTTATCTCAGCGTTTCACAAAGTAAGATGTACGCCGCCGCTGCCCCCTTCAAGGGGTGTGATAACCCTACGAGAGGGAACGTGAGCATATAAAAAAGTAGAAAATAAAAGATCATTGAAAAAAATTATTAATTTACTGAAAGGAAGCAAAACAAAAGACATTCTGAACTATGAAGAGCAACATAATACTTATCCTATAACTTAAAATATTTATTACTTAAAAAAAGTGTGCGACATATGCACAAAATTTAATTCTTATATTGATAATTTATACAGTTTAAAATTAGGTTCGTATTGTAACTTTTCAGCGTCAAAGTACATTATTATAATATTCAATGCATTATCACTGTATGGGGAAGGGGGGGGACGATGAAAATACTGACTGAAAATTGAGTCGACAATATTGAAAGTTTGAGAAACACTGTAATAAATATACAGTAATAGTAATTCACAATCTATCAAAATACTCTATCACAAAAAAACATACCAAAGGAAAAGACAAAATAAGAAAAATTATTGTAACACTCAATGCATTTTAATTGTATGGGGGAGGGAGGCACGATGAAAGTACGGATTGAAAATTAGGTCCCCAATATTGAAAGATTGAGAAACAGTGCCTTATCCCAGTGTTTCTCAAACTGTGGGGCGCCCCCCCTGGGGGGCGCGATAAACGTACAAGGGGAGCGCGAGCATATCGAAAATAAAAGATTAAAAAAAATTTATTTACTGGAATGAAGTAAAACAAAATACTTTCTGACATAATAAAAAAATACATATTTACACTTATATAATTTATATATCTGCGATATAACGTCATAAAAAATAAAAGCTTCTACTTCAAAACCTCATTTTAGCTATCTTTGATACTGTAACCAAATAAAAAAACTTTTATTTGATTTGCTGTAATCCCATGACGAGAGATTTTTTTATTACGGTTTCTTTTCAAACCAAAATGAGAAAAAACAAAACCCAGACCCATATTAAAAAAAAATAAATTTGGAAGATAAAAAATTCATCACTGTTATATTATTGTCATCAGCTGTAGGCAGCAGAATGTATTTGCTGCGGTTTGACCTTCGAACTTACTTGTACGATTAGTTACGTCCCTGCTCTTATGTGTATTTGTTTTTTCATTTAGGGAAGTTGTAAATAAACTATTTCTGCTGCGATTTTTTCCTTGTGAAATATTTTTATGATTTTTGGAAAAGCACAGAGCAGAACTTTGAGGGATTACTTGGCAAAGATTTGTTTCTATGAGTTATTTCCAAACATATAAAGCATAATGAAAAACGTTTTACATAATTTTTTTTAACATCCATATTGTAATAAATACACTTTTAATCCGGAGCGGTCACGCCGAGCACAGAGTGCACGAAATCGGTTAATTCTGGCAAAACTATTTAATTGTTACCAATGGCTCTGACACTATACTTCTGTTTGAACGTTTGAACTAAATTATATTTGTCACATATCTCCCTCTTTTTTGGGAGTGACAAACGTGTTTTTTTACAATCTTAAGGTACTTGTTTTGACTGAGTTCCCGGTGTGATAACTTTTTTTCCGAAATATTTTGTGTGTCTTTGAAAGTAGGTGAGTATATTTTCTCTTAATTACATTATGCACTGGAATTACGATTTTTATTGTGTACTATAAAAATAATTATAAACAAAGGATTGGGGTGACTCCCAACAGCCCCACTCGACCATTAGTATCGAGTGCGCGCCTGCTGCATGGTTAAAACAGGTTGAAGTCTTTTCTCTTTAAAAATTAAAAATAATACAATTATTTTTCATCGGAATTTTATATTATTGTTCATTATTCAACATCAATTCTAAATGCTAATTCTGTGAGGCTTAAAATTACGGTTCGCTTAAGACTAATTATAATTTGAGCAATGATTTAAAAAAATCATTTTACATTTTTGTAAACATTGTCGCGCACTTGGCTTTACTCTCCTTAAAATTCAGCGATTATATCAATAATGTTTTATTTTCTTATAAATGAACTCGTGCAAATAGCGGGTACTTCAGCCGTTATACTTTTAATGTATCAGTGCTGCACAGAGTATTTTATAACTAATTAATTAATGCTAAATTAAGAACAAGTTTAATAAGTATTAGCAACTTCCATGGGCTTGTCTTACAGAGCATATTTTTCAAAGGAATGCTTATATATGTGGGAGACAACAAGGGGTCCAAGACGTTTGTCTTTCTTTAACTTTATTTTAAAATTTAACAAAAATTAATTAAAAAGGTAGCTATTCTGACAGATAGGTTTTTGTGATGTCGGTAACGCCTGCTCGCGCACCTCAGTCGTTCTTTTTTTCTCCGCTTTCTCTCTTCTCAAAAGTCTTAGTCTAATAATTTCAGTTTCAATTCACTGCGCCTGCGCGCGAAGACTGCTTTGCTGGATACCATAACCGGCCAGCCTGACTTACGCTGTCCGCAGCGGTACTTCCCGTTTTTCCTTTTTCATCGAGACCAGAGGAGAATCTGAAACATACAAAAAAAACGGAACAGACAAGGACTATACGACAAATACACAAAGATTTAACATATCATAATTCTGCTGAACTAGACAGTTTCTCCATCATGTGAAGGCACCTCTTCGACATCCGGAAGGTTCAATAGGAAAACATTGTGTTTCACAGACATGGCATGATTCTGAGATGACGATAGTACGCTAGGATGAACGGAATCATTTATTCCTCTATCTTGGTCTTTATCAGATCCATCAGGCATAAGAACGTCTTTTTTAACAAGTTGATCTTTGGTTGAACGCATCGATATTTTCCTCTAGAGTTCTGGACGTCTGTTCAAAACGATTTCTCTTTTTCCTCCGTTTCCACTGCCAGGGCTCAAAGATTCTCCGGAGCATTGCAAACCGTCTTTGTTTACTCTTCATAGGTGAAGGGGTAGGTGAGCGGGAGATAAATTCCACGGAACTCGTTTTCATGGCACCATTGACTTTCTTACACAATACTATATCAGAGCATTTTTCTCTTATAATACTCATTTTTAACTTAGTACTCTTAATTTTATTACATTTATAATTCTTAATTAGAGAACTCAAATCATTTCTAGTATTAAAGTTTTTAACATGTGACAAATCATAACTAGAGTTTTCTATCACATTTGAAACAGAAACATTTGGAAAAGAAACACCAGAATCTGCACTCAAAGAGGATCCACTTTCACTCAATAAAACATCGCTCTTTGCGTGGCCTAGTTTCTTTATTTCAGAATATACACTGGGATGTATAATAATTTCTTCGGTCAAGGTCGGTGATATTGCCGTTCGAACACTTAGACCGGGAGAGTGTTGATTAAGAGAAAGATTTATCGGTTTAACTTCTACCATACGCTGTTCGCCAAAACATGAACTTAATGTTATGATCTCTTCGGAAGGTGTTTGCACTCTAATTAGTGAGGAATTTAAAACTGGGATCTGGCAACCTGAATCAATAAATGCTGTTACGGGCTGATTTTCCACAAAAATGTTTACGTATTGAAGATTTGCGCATTCATCGCTATTTTGTTTTTTGCTCTCGATTTTCAAAGTATTCACGTTTATTTTATTATGGATGTGGTCGTTAGATTCTTTAGGTTCAAAACGCTTCTCACAGTCTCTTGCGCAATGAGATGAATCACCGCATATAAAGCAATTTTTATTTTCTCTTTCAAGATATTGGGAATAGTTCTCTTTAATCTTTGTTTTAAAGTTTTGTGATCTATTTTTAAAGGGGTCTTGGGTATATCCATAAGTAATAGGAGTTTCTTTATGTGATCCGCTTCTAGATGAAATATAAATATCACACTCTTTAGCTAAATCAATGGGCCTGAACCAATCTTCTGCTTCTCGAATGCCAATATGAGTTGCAGTTTCCTTATTTAAAGTTTCAAATAATTTATCAGAAATTATAAGATCACATAGAGATTCAAAGGAATTAACTTTTCTTAACGAACAATAATATTGGAAGTTTGCCGTCAATCTTGCAGCAAATTGGATGTATGTCTCGCCTGATGATTTTACAGCATTTTTAAATGAGTTTAAACACTCGCGAGGGGTTAATTGGAATTCTCTGAGTACTATAGATTTTAGTTTTTCATAGTCATTTAATTCCTCTTCTTTAATATACAATAAGACATTATGAGCTCTTTCGCCCAGAAGATTTATTAAAATTTCAGATTTATATTCGTCATTTATTTTCTTGGTTAAAAATGCGCGTTCTAATGATTGGAAGAACAGATTAAAATTTTCAGATCTGGTGGGAACAGGAAGAGATAAAGTTTTAATACTTTTTATCATATTTTCTATGTTAGTTTCGAACTGTTTCTCTTCGACTTTAGCTGCAGGATTTAAACTTAATGCTTCATTTTTAGCCGTTTGAAGTTCGACTTCTTTTTCTAATTTTGCTAACTGTAGTTTAGCAAGTTCAATTTTCTGTTTTTCTAAATACCTTTCGTTTCGCGATACCCTCTCATCTATACAGTTTTTAATTAAAGTTTTAACGAAATCTGGATCACTTTCAAATGTACTACTATTCTCAATTTTAGTCTTTAGTTTAGCTATGGTGTCCGTACTCTCCACAGTACCGTCTAGATCCTCAACAACTCTTATGAGATCCTCTTTAAGAGCGTTTTTATACATTTTAGAAAAAATATGGAAAGATCCTACCTTTTTTTTCTAGCTCTCTTGTTGCTCGCACGTACGATGTATCCAATAATTGAAGAAAAACGTTGATTTCACTGATTTCACCTCTTCGCAGGTAATATAGTTGAAATTGTTCGAATTGACACCTCTTCGCAGGTTATATCTTGAAATTGTGTAGTTCCGGCCTCTACACAGGCGGATTATTCACACTGAGTTAGTTCCAACCTCTACACAGGCGGAATTTTGAGGGTTCGTTGAAAAATACACCTCTACACAGGTTATTTTATTATTAGTTCCGACCTCTACACAGGCGGAATGAAGTTTAAAAATTCAACCTCTACGCAGGTTGAACGAAGTTTCCAAAAAATGGCGGCGCGTCTCCTTCACGGACGCTTTTGTTCATTGTCCAGACTTTGGTTCAAAATCGAAAGTTTTTCGATCCCGGCCGAGCCCCCATAATTTGTGGGAGACAACAAGGGGTCCAAGACGTTTGTCTTTCTTTAACTTTATTTTAAAATTTAACAAAAATTAATTAAAAAGGTAGCTATTATGACAGATAGGTTTTTGTGATGTCGGTAACGCCTGCTCGCGCACCTCAGTCGTTCTTTTTTTTCTCCGCTTTCTCTCTTCTCAAAAGTCTTAGTTTAATAGTTTCAGTTTCAATTCACTGCGCCTGCACGCGAAGACTGCTTTGCTGGATGCCATATATATATATATATATATATATATATATATATATATATATATATATATATATATGATTAGAAATTGACCCACTGAGTTCTTTCTAAAAAAAAAGCTGATATCTATATCTTATCTTCTAAGCAGCCACCGGATTTTGCAATATATTCCAATTTAAAAATTAGACAAAGGAAAAATAACATAATAATTATCCTATTACTTATTTATTTATTTATTTTTTTGCTTAAAAGCAACATATACAAAATTTAATACTTATGTCATGGATTTATACGGTTTATAATTAAGATTATTGCTTTAGCGTAAATAAAAGCGCATTATTATTGCATTCAGTACATTAAAATGTATAAGGGGGGCGCGATAAAAATTGTGATTGAAAAGGGGGGCACCAGTTTTGAAAGTTTGAGAAGCACTGCCTTATCCGCTTGTTTTTGAAAAGTTAAGAAACTTTTTCTAAAAGTAATTTAATTCATTACAGTAACGACAAAAATTAATATTTTCGCAAGTACTAGTGATTAAATAAAATAATAAGAAATATCATAACGTCAATGTCAACATTTTCTTAAAAGATCTTGAGAAAAGGCACGTAAAATGTGAGAAATTATACACTCAAAAATGTGTTCTTGCGTGTGACTCATGAGTAATAATTGAGAAAGAAATTTTTACTGGTCATAAAATAGGCAGTGGCCTTGTTAATACTTCAATAGTTTTAGCATGAATTCCATCCAGGGACGTCTTAAGACTCCGTCATAGAGAAATCCTAAGATATTTTTAAGCCCTTGGCCCTTATGCAAAAGTAGGCCCTATCTGAAATCTTTAAAAGTAGACAGCATATAGCATGCATGCATTGTCACGCACACACAAATACTCGTTCAAATGGTAACTTTATACAAGTAAATGTACACGACTCAAAATCTCAAAAACCTAGGCATAAACTGGCTCGACCGATAGTCGCATTTCAACTAGTTAAATGAGTTGAATGATTGTTTACGGTATTAGGCCTAGGCCTAGACCGTACCGGAACATGGACAACGGTCATCACATAATAATGCAGTCTTATAACTTTTGCCAATTGTAGTTTGAAATACCCTGTTTTTCGGAGAATATGTACTGGAATATAATATTTGACCATTAAAATTATCCAGATCATGATCTTATTAAGACAAAGTCATTTACGAAACGGGCCCCCCTAAAATGAGGCCCTGGACCCGGGCCCAGTTGGCCCATGCCTTTAAACGTTCCTGATTCCATTAACAGTATTTTTAAGTCTTTAGAATGGTTGAAACTATAATGATCGAGCAACAATGAAAAGGATTTTCTATCTCATGTCTCCAATGAAATCTTCTTCAGTATATTTAATTAATTAAGGAATGATTTTCAACTAAGCATTGTTGGAAGGAAATAAGAGAATAATCCTTTTCTAAAAAGCAAAATTTTTAGAATCCTTTTTTTTACATACGCACCATATTTACTCGAAACAGCAACTCGACTCTAGGCCGTCATCGATTCTAAGTCGCACCCTCAATTCTCTACACGTTTTTGAGAAAAAATGAAAAATTGCGCAAAAGGTTCATAAATGTCCGATACTTAAGAAATTTAATTAAAAATAATGAGAAATAATAAGTTAATAATATATTTATTTTATCTGTATTAAAAACTTTCTAATACATCAGTGCCGATTGAAGCTCATTTCGGGCCCTGGGTGCAGAAGAACTACAGACCCCCTTGCACTGGCGGATCGGAATTTCTTACCAGAAAATCTGGCTATCCTGGCCCTTCCAAGCCCTTCTGGGCCCGGGTCCTTGGGCACCCGTCCCCAATGGATAAATCGGCACTGAAATACATTGGTAAACCTTTAGCCACTCTAACCATCAGTATCATGTTTAAGAAATGATTCGTCACTCGGAAGCTGACTTCAGGATTAACGCCGATGTGGCCCTCTTTCCACACGCTTCGTCTTCTGTCATCTGTATTATGCAACATTTTTTAAAAGAATGTTTTACTGAAGAATGTAAAAGAATTATTAAAGACTGCTGAACAGTTCAAGTAAAAGTTATATCATTTTGTTTACGCCATCGACATATATTTGTTTCATCCTTGTCACATTTTTAGTGGCTGCTTCTCTGTTTCCATTTTTTTTTCTGCGTATAAAATAACCTTCCTTTTCATGTGTGCGTCATGATGTACTCGTCTTGATACTATTACCGAAATCTTTGACGTTTAGGTGATTAAAAGAAAGTATATACAAAAAAATTTCATATATACGAGCAGACAACTATGTTTAGAATAGACTGAAGACAAGCTTCAAAATGGGATGAGTCATCGATGCAAGAAGGCCAGAATTGATGATTACCTTTTTTCTTTTTGAAACGGGTGGAAATTGAATTTTCCTCACCCGACAATTTCTAAGCCTTCAATTCTAAGACGCACCCAATTTTCAGTAGCATTATCACCGGAAAAAGTAGTGGGGCTCGGACTGGAATAAATACGGTATTTATTTACAATTTTCCCCCTAATGCAGCGGTTCTTAAACTTTCGATCGCAGCCTCCTCCCTTAATGTATCAGCCTGACATTGCGGACCCCCAAGGTTTTGAACACCCTTCCTTGACTCCAAGCATATGGCTGAGTCATTGAAATACAATCATTATCATATTGGCATGCTATGAATTCAATCTTTGTGTACAGGTTTTCTACTATTTTTTGCAAATATTACGTTGCTATATTGGCTCTGTAGTGGCAAACAATGAAAAAAACTGAATTAATATTCTAAAACAGGGGTGGGTGGACTTTTTCAGGGCACGGTCTACTTCAGATATTTTTAAGATGTTGCGGTCCCCTTAGTGGCGTAGATTCTGCGTTAAAACTGTATAGATACTTTTCTTAATCTTTATTTTCAACATTGTATCCCTCTTTGAAAAATAACGGATTGCTATTTTTACTACAAAAACAAAGTAACACAAAATTATCAAGTTGAATACTTGAATAACTCTGAACGATTACTAGACCGAGCGTATTCAATGCAGCGAGCAGGTAACATACGTCAATCGATGTATCTAAAATGACTTAATTTGTTCGCTGCCAAGTCCCGCGCCATTGCGGGATATGGCATCTACACTATTAAAATTCGTAGGTAAACAAACGTATCTATGTAGGTATATAGGAAGGTAGCCCAATTTTCTCACGAACCACAAGACGCAGAGACTGGCAGAAGGTACCAAAATTTCGGGAATAATCCGAGGAATCCGTTTTGACCATTTATATTCTGACATTCCAATTAGTTAAAAAGATATTAAATAAAAACCTTAAAACGCATAATTAGTATCATTTCTCACCGCCAGGGTAAAATTCGAAAATTCTTTTTTTTTAGAGGTTTCTAAAACACGATCTAATTTTTTTCACGAAACTCACACAAAACATAATTACAGATTCGTAAAGATCATTTATTTCTCCACGATATGCTGTAATTTATTTTACAAAATAATTATATTTGTATTTTTTACGATTTTTTTAAAATGAGTCGAAATCGATACGTTTTATGAATAAGATTTCTAAATTGTTTCGCATGAACTTTCTTTCGCGTTAATGAAAAAAATATTTTACGCTAAAAATATTCTACACTAATTATCACTCTCTTTTAGAATCAGTAATTTAAATAATTTAATGTCAAAAACTTTTTTTTTCGACTTTTCAAAAAATACTCAAAATTTTATTTAAATACTTAATAACTTCTTTATTAATAAAAATAATCTCACGAAACTTTTTTCCGTGTGTAGAGCAATATTATACGTAATCTGTACAAAGATTGATAAAATATCTTAAAAATTACGGTTAAAAAAAATTCGTTTTTCAATTTTTTTCCCTTTTGCGATAGATATGTAAACATTACTTTTTGTTTAAGTTTTTTGTTTAAAAATTACCGTTGTTTTCAATCGATATATGAAGTTTGAAAGCATTAACTTAAACATGAAGTCCGAAAATTTTTTTTTACGTTAACGAATAACGAAATGGGATATTGAAAAAATATTCTTTTATTTTAAAGGTATTTTTACTGTTCTCCCGGAAGGAGGGGATAGCTGGATTGGTTAAAGCTCTGCTTTATAAAACGGTAGTTCCCAGGTTCGAAACTGAAGAGGAAGAATCTTTCGCATTACGCTACTTTTTGAAGTTTAAAAATTTTTAGTGGAATGAAAAAGGTTAAAATTAAAATGAAATATCAAAATGTTTTTATCAGATCGATTTTTTTAATGTTTTTTTCAGTACATGTATGTATATATATATATATATATATATATATATATATATATATATATATATATATATATATATATATATATATATATATATATAGGCTTTCCCCATACTGTTTTTTTTATTTATATATTTATATGTTTAAACAAACGTTCATAAAAAAGCAATCGTTTCAATAGCTATCTGTTATTTTTTCTTTTATTTATTACTTATAGTAATTTGATTTTAATAAATACATATATATATATATGTGTGTGTGTTTTAAAAGGATTATTTTTATTGTTTCATTACAAAATGAATTCTTTGTTAATTAAAAAGTACATCGTCTATTATTTTGGATCAAAATACATTTTAGAGACATTTTTAAGCTAGCTATATATAACGATTGATTCATGAAAATCGGAAATCTATTTCATTATTTTAGATTACTAAAAACTAACTATTATTAAAAAATGATGAACGTTTTTTGTTTTACTCTTAGCATCAGAATCGTTTCCTTTTTATTGCTTCACATTAATAATTTTTTTTAATTCTAACGCAATATTTTTTTTATAAATCATACATCGAAATTTGAAGCTATGTCTTATCTGTGAGAAGGAGGGGAAGATAGAAAAATAATTTTACACTAAAAAACCGTGTTCGGGCTATAGAGAGGGGAAAGAAACCTGTCTTAAATCAAAATAAAGTGGAATGGAACAAATTAAGAAAAAGGGAAAAATTTTTTGACATAATTTTAGAAATCATTCACATTGTGCGCGTACAAAACACACACAGAAATGCTGGTGTCACGAGGAAAAGAAACCCGAGCAACGCGCTGGGCTAGACAGTGGAGGGAGGGGGGGGTGCGTGGAAGTCATTTTGAAAATGAGTATTAGAAGTTCTGATTTTGTGAAAGAAAGGGAACATTTATAACAGTAGAGATAGCCCATGCAGCGCCGAGCCATGCAGCTAGTCAACATGAAAACCTGAATCCATGAAAGCGCAAGATATGGGATGATATCACAACAGCCAATCCCGTGCTATCATGTGAAGTGCTGATCACCAAAATTTATTTTCCGCTTTAATAGGCGAGCGGGAAAAAATTGTTTTACACGGCTGGCATTGTAGTGATCGCTTTTTCCTCTACAGCGGCATTGACCATCATCTAATGAAGATACATGTATCGTCTACACCAAGGGGGGTGGACCTTTTTGGATCAACGTGCCATTTTTTCTAAAAATGTGTTTAATTGGGTTTAGACGTACCATCAAATAATTATGACTTGTGATTTTTGGAAAAATAATAAAATTAAATACTAACCACATTCAAAACTCTTTATTTACTATTAAAAAATACATTTTGCACTGTATAGCAGTAAATGTTTTTGATATACATGTAATTCAAATTAAAGTAACATTAGTGTGACTTCTATTATTGCCCATCAGAGGACAAATAACTTATATTAATATTTGCAATGTTACTTTTAGCAGAGCGCATGCTGAATAAGTCATATGACAAATGGTTTTCTGAGTGATTCTTAAATGTTATTCGTCTCTGAAAATAATTATTCGTGGGCATAAGTAGATGAAAATTTGGTTAAAAAAGCATGAGCCAACTTCTTCAAACAGTTAAATGTATCTGGAATTGAATTCCATGTTTCCAAAATTTCGTTACTGGCATTTTTACTTATATTGCTTGTTATTTTCTGTTTCAATCAATTCATAACATTTTTTTTGTTTTAATAAATTTTTGAATCCATATTGAACTAGACTGGAAATCAAGCACAATTGCATTTCAAATTCTTCAATTTCTTCCAATCGAATTGGGACAAGTTCAATTTATCAAATGAAGTAACATCAGGGTACATAATATTTATGCAAATAAGTTCTTGAATAACTTTTTCTTCGTCTGATTTTTTTAAGTTCGGGAATTATTAGTAGTTTCTTGTAATAATATCGTTTCTGAAAATATGCAATTTAGCGTTAAAAGCATTGAGATCTCTCTTGAAGATAATATTTTTTATTTGTGTCTTGAGGCTTTACATTCAATTCTTTGAAATGTTGGCATATGTCTGTAAGAACGCGACTGATCACTCGCGTTTATTCGTAATACTTCATTGTGAACTTTGTTATTTTGACCTAAAATGCTAACCAACTTGATCGCAGGCGTGCCCAAGTAATTGTGTCGCGTGCCATTGGTTCGCCATCTCTGGTCTATACGTTCATCTTATCATTTGTTTAAGTAAATACAGTTACATCAACTGCGTAAAGTCGAGCCTCCATTTTAGTTGGCTTCGGTGCTCCATAAACATGCTTCTTTCAGTATAATATATGCGCGTCTTAAGTCTTAGTAAAGGCAGTCACCTCAAATTGTCTTGGCGGTCCATAGGTCGATCGCGATCAACTTAATGCCTATACCGGTTCTAGATCGAAAAACATGTGCTCGTAGAATTTTTTAATGGGGGGGGTTATAAAATCTCTAGTCTAGAAAGGTACACCTTTCAATTCTTCCTCTCGAGGCCTTTCGGAATCTGCAAAAGAGGAAATTCTTAACATTAAATGAGATACCTTCGCGGACCCTCTAGTAAGGAGCTAGGGGGTCCCTGGGGGTCTGCGGACCATAGTCTAAGAACAACTGCCCTAAAGTATCATGAGATTTTTTTTCATAGATTTTAATTTTTTAAAGTATAATAAATTATTATCCTCATAAAAGTTGCATCTTTTATTGTAAAGAATAAAAATGGAACATTTTATTTAAGGCGGGAAATTTATTCCACGTTAAAAACTTCAGCCTTTGCGTGAACCATTGTTATTTTTCGCAATTTTTGTACTGTGAGTTTCTTACTCACAAGAAATAGAACCGGAAACGAAAAAAAAATGAAGGATTGCTTTTTTTTACACTTCAAAACAAAAAAACCCCAAAAATATAGTTTCATTTATATAACAGTTCCTTCCACCCTATAAAACATTGTGAATGCTAATTTTGTATTTTGTGTGTGCCTCTTTTGTTATTCTAACTAAGCCTCAATTCCCCCTGAAAACTGGACAAATTTATGCAAATCCAAGTATAACACCGATTCTCAAAGTGTAGAATATTTGCATTTTCTTTTCAGTTCAGTTTATACATATTTACAAAATTCCTCGATAATAACCGGTTAGTGTTCTTCAGCTTTTTCCTTTCGAATGCAGACCTTGAATATATCTCCATTTTCGCTTTCGAATTTTTCTCAAACTTGCATCATCCTGTCTATTCATGTACCAAACGATACAGTTTTGTAACTTTTGAGAAAACACCCTCTAATTCACCCTGTAACATGGCCGCTACTCTGAAGTAACGTTCGTCCTGAATAGCGTGGTCTAAAAGGTGGGGCAAGGCTCACAAAATAATGATTAGAGTCAATAAAGAAAGTTATCATATCCAATCATATTCTTTCCCAGAAATCAAATATGAGGTGTGGTTTTGTTACATTACTCAGTTGTTGCCTCATGGTATGGGCTTGTTTTCCGACGACCTCCTGTAATTCTCCACTTACGTTAAATTGAATAGACTTTCACATTTATAAAGAAACCCCACTTTCTCGGACTACGTAATTAGTTCCGTTATATTTTCTTGATTGTCGAAATTCGAATAAGTTATTTTTATATATTTAGATATTTGTTGCCACAATGTATTAAGTAAAAACAATCATTTTAGATATAAAGGTAACTTTCAAAAATAATAATTTCTCGTAGTAAATAATATATAAACATATACCGCAAATAGATAAGTATAGTCATCAACTATCCATTTGGGTGGTTGATAAAGAAAAAAACACATTCAAGTCCCCTAGGGCTCACAAATGACGATAGTTAAGAAGGCTAAAAAAATGAATGCAAGCAAACAATATTTATACAAAATATTTAAGTCAATTTACGCGTAGGTCAACAAACAAAAATTTAATTTTAGTTACTTTTTATTAAATATTTACAATTAATATAAATATGTAAATACATATGACAGAATCATAACATTGAGTGGCAAAATAGAAAGCGTTTTTCCTTGCAATTTTCCATTTTCCTTTCTATATAGGGTGTTGGACTATTTTTGTGTTTGTCTGTTACTATTTATTCATTTATTAAATTTAATTAAGTATAGTAAAAAAAGAAATCCCTTTCTCAGAAATTAGGCCATCCCAGGTGGGATTCGAACCCACGACCTTTGGATTAGAAGTCCAACGCGCTATCCAGTGCGCTACAGGGACACATCGAGCGATTTTCCTTTTTATATAGAATATTGGACTATTATTTTTGTTGGTTAATATTCATTCATTAATTAAGGTCAACTAACAAATTAATATTTGAAAAAACTACAAGTTTTAAAAAATGTACTTGAATTTGAATGGATGAATATAGAGTATTTTATTAACAACTGAAAATTTCAACAAGATATATATTTTTGAAGCCCAGTGGCTCAGTGGTAGTGTATCGCGCTTCCATACCACAGGTCCGGGGTTGAAATCCTGGGCTGGACAAGGTCGACTCAGCCTTTCATCCCTTCAGCGGATCGATAAATGAGAGAGCCAAGCTTGCTTATGAATTGAACACAGGGAGTTACGAGTCAGACTGACCACTTGACCGAAACATCTGCACAAGCACCCCAGCGCTACTGAGATAGGCACAATAGGTCTTGGCCCTCATGGGCTGTTGCGCGGGTGTTAGTTTTAAACCAAAAAATTAAAGTTTGGTTATAGATTATTAAAAGAGTTAGTGAAAAGGATGCTAGAGAAGGAATTATTATTATTACAGATTAAATTACTGGTAATAATTACATATATATATACTAGCTGCATTGCCCGGCGTTGCTCGGGCTTTCTCTACTTTTATAAAATTTCCCTTTCCTTCACAAAATCAGCACTTCTAATACTCTTTCAAAATGACTTCCACCCCCATCCCCACCCCTCCGCTTAGCTCGGCGTTGCTCGGGCTTTTCCCGAGTGTCTAACTTAAAGTTCGCTGTTTCAAATTTTTGTTCTTCTTTTCTGTCAGACAGGTTTATTTCCCCCGGCGTTGCATGAACATTTTTAAATGCATAACACATTGTCATGGAAATTCCCCTCTCGCTATATCTCTCGAGTGAGACTTTAATATTCACTCACTCACTTTGCAACTTTTTAGGCCCCGGAAACGAAAATAGTTGTGTGTTGAGAAAAGTAGAAATTTTTATAATTACAAAATTTCACAACTGTATTAAATGGTGAATTAAAATTGTGACCATTTTTTGGAATATTCGATACACAGAAAAAAGTTTCATGCAATTATTTTTATAAATGAAGAAGTTATAAAAACTATGAATTTGATGAGTAGTTATTAAATATTTAAAATTTGAGTATATTTTAAATGATGCAACATATTTAAAAAATAAAATACTACGAAGAATTAAAATTTATTTATTTTTAAGTAATTCCCAGTTTAATAAAAATGTTACTTTGTCTTCTATTTTTTAAAAATAATAAAACTACCTTTTTTACTAATTATTATAATATTTACTTATTACACTTTCTTGAAAGGTTCAGAATTATGCATAGAGACGGACTTGTAAAACCTTCGATATACATCCAATATCAATTTTACTGTAGTTTTGTTATAGGTTTATAATATTGCTAACTATCCACCCTTCTTCAAGTTTAGTGAAATGGGTGTCCTCTCTACACTTGGCCTTTTTCACCTAAATTTGTTTTGTATTTCGATATTATTTTTTGAACTGTACATTTATTTCAATATTTTTTGAGCCACTATAAATAGTATTTAAATTTTAAATTATCACACTGCTTAATGGAAACTCTTATCACAACTTTGCGTTCAAATGGAAGAATCGATCTTACGTTGAATTTAAAAGACATTTATTGAGTGTGAGAACCTGTTAATATTTAACTAACAAAATAATTTCACTAACGTCATTCATACTATACAAATATCGTTTTTTCTCACATTGTGTAAATCGATAAGTACACCGAATCTTCGAATTCTGTATAAGCGACCTTTAATTACCATAACTAAAAACTATATATAGCACGATTTAAAAAACAGTGAAAAACTTTTTCTGAAAAACGGCGTAAATCTATCTTGGTTCAAAATGCATTCTTTTTCAGGTCGACTGAGATTCGAAACGTGTTCCTTTTTGCTAAGATTTTTATAGAAAAATCGTCTGTGTTTTGTCTTTAGAATTTCAGCGAATTTTTGCTTTAATTAATATTGCGCAGTCCGTAAATATTAAGATTTAAAATTTGGCGAACGTAACATACTCGAACTTTTCTAAAATCATAAGCAAATAAGCAACGTTCTTTTTTCGATTAAAATAGAATAAATAATTTATTTCTGGAAGTGTAATACGTTAATATTACTTTTTGTTGTATTTATTTTATGTTAAAATTGTAATCAGCCTGTTCAAGCTTTCGCAGTTCCTGGCACCAGGCGTAGACAAAACAAAATCCAAAGGTTTGTTTCACACATAAAAGATAGATATTTGCTGTCGCGGGCTTTTTTGCAGATGGCAGAATTTTTTCCTACTTACTTGACAATTATTGTTATATTTTGGACACTTCATACAATATCTTTATAAACTATATCCTATGTGTTATTCTGATGTATAAGCTATACTATTGTAAAGTTTCATTAAAATACATTCTCTGTTGTTTTTGCGTGAAAGACTACCAAACATCCTCACAAACTTTCACGTTTATAATATATATATATATATATATATATATATATATATATATATATATATATATATATATATAGGGAGATTGTGAACTAAAATAGTAGGAATTGAAAAAAGAAATAGAAATAGAATGAGAAATATATATACCGTGTGTATATATATTCCGACATAATACGTGCATCCACTGGCGCACTTAAGGGGGGTGGGCACGAGTCCTCCCCCCATAGCCCTTGATATTTTTCTATGATTGACGAAATTCTTATGTATATAGTGCGTAAAATTCAATTAAGTATTTGTTTTTCACAATTTATTTTATTAGTTAATGCTAATTATTAATTCAATAATTTATTTTTTACTGTTTTTTGTTCCCAAAATCTACAAAATCAAAAGGATATGTTTGGCGGCATTTTGAGGTATGATACGGAAACGACGGGCTTCCGACCCTGGGCCTCCTTGAAAAAATTTTGTATGCGCCAACTGCGTCCTCCTATACCAGGGATGGTGAGCCAGAGGCACGCGTGCCATTGATAGCACATAACACAATATTCTTGGCACGCCAGTGATCAAAAGGGTTTGCATTTTATTTCAAAATTTCAAATTTCACTATAAAGTATTACAAACAAACACAAGTGATCGGTGGCGGGGAGCACACTCGTTTGTTATTGTCTTGCCTCAGTTACGTCGTAGACTACATTTTTTTTTATTTAAAATTCGTCTGCGCATAGTATGGCCAATTTTATTAACACGGCTGTATTTTAAAGTTTACCTGTGTTATATTTACGATTTTTAGCTGTTATTTAATAAGGCGAGTTCAGCAAAAGAACAAAAATTTCAAGATATTAAGTGTAACAGAGAATTTAAAATTTGGTGAACCGAGAAACATGGCTTTATTAGTAATGGCGATAAAATAACGTGTGTTTTATGTTCTAGAATAGTGGTATGCAGAGAATTATCGATAAAACTGTATTTTGAAACAAATCGTAAATCCTTTTGTTAAAAAAAAGTGAACTACAACAAAAAGAATCGCTTACAAACCGTTTGCAGATGACTTAAATTCAGCATGTATTCTACAAAAAGTAACATCTTACAATCCTAATGTAAGTTGTCATCCAATCTGCAACAACGGAAGTCACACTAATGTTACTTTAATTCAAATTACACATATAACTGAAACATTTATAACTATATAGCAGTGTTTCTCAAAGTGTGGGGCGCACCCCCCTGGGGGGGGCGCGATGACCCTACAAGGGAGGCGCGAGCGTATCGAAAATTTAAAGATTTTTTTTAAAAAAAATAACCGGAAAGAGAAGTAAAACAAAATGTTTTCTTCCATAATAAAAAAAAATACACACAACAACACTGACATAATTTATGTTTATTATCTAGCTTTTTCCGTCATCAAATAGCTATCTTTGATCCCAAAACCAAATTAAAAAAAAAAAAAACATTTTGTTTTATTTGCTGTTTTTCCTCAATGAGAGATTTTTTTATTACGTTTTAACATAAAATATTACTCGTTAAAAGAAAAAACGAAACCCAGACCCTGAGAAAAATTCTAAGAAGATAAACAATTCACCGCTGCAATTATTATTGAAATACTGTACATTAGTTGTAGAAAAAGAAAAGGAAGTCATGATTCACTTTTCAGCCAGGCTGCATAGTACGTTCAGTTCAGTTCAGGTTTTGTGGGATATGGAGCAACAAAGGCTATGATCCCCTAAAAGACAGATGTTTCTTAAAAATTAGTAGATGTCAAAATATTTCAGTTTCTGGATAAAAAATCTGAATGTTAATTTGACCTTCAATCTTATGGTATGGTTATTATCAATATTAGTTCCCTCCCGTCTTTCATGTGTTTGCTTTTCGCTTAAGGAAATTGTAAATAATTGAGTTTTGCGATATTTGGAAAAGAATTGATTGGTTTAACATTTCTGTAGGATAATTGAAAAGTGTCTGATTTGCGTCCTTTATTATGGTCTTGTACTTTTGAATCATTTTAGTTCAGTTTTATTGGATTTTTTCTCAAATCATCAAAGAATTGAATAGTCCTTGAAAGAAGGTAAGTATACTTTCTATAAATTAAAATATTCACTAGAATTCCGATTTGTATCGTGTACAGTAAAAATAATTCTAAACAAATGATTGGGGTGACTGAGTCCCCCTGCACTACCATTAATGTTAGTATCGAGTACGCGCCTGCTCCCGGGTTAAACTTTTTGAAGTCTTCTCGCTTTAAATGTTAAAAAGTAACACAATTATTCTTCATCGGAATTTTATATTCTTTTTCATAATTTAACATTAATTCTTAATGCTAATTGTGTGAGGTTTAAAATTACAGTTCTTTTAAACAGTTATTTACAATTATAGCATTTATCTAAAAAAAAAAAAAAAAATCATTTTACATTTTTGTATACAATGTCGTGCACACAGTTTTACTCTCCTTACAGTTCAGCTATTATATCAAGAATAATGTTTTTATTTTTTTAAAAAATGAACTCGTGCGAAGAGTCGGTGTTTCAGCCAGTATACGTTTGATGTATCAGTACTGAAGAAGGTATTTTATAAATAATTTCTTATTACTGAATTTGGCCGCGGTAGCCGAGTGGTATAGGTATCGGATCGTGGCTTGCCTTGTCACGAGTTCGAGCCCAGTACCACTAAAGACCCGCCGTGTAGGACAGCGTTGCACGTTAAATCTGTCGAGAGCTGAAACGTCCTCCCGTTGGTGTGGTGTGGTAGTTAGGAGAGGGGGTGCCAGCTCAGGTGTCATCCACGTCACTTGACCATGGTTCAAAATTACGTGGTCCGTCGTCAAAAGCCCTCGTGCAGCTGAACAGTGCGACGTTAATATTCAATCAATCAATCTTATTACTAAATTAAGAACAAGTTTAATAATTATTAGGGACTTTCACGGGCTTTTCTTGTAGAGGAAAGTTTTTCAAAGGAAGTTTTTAATATCAGAAATTGACACTTAAAGAGTTATTTTTCTATATTTAGCTGAGATCTATATTTTGTCTTCAAGGCATCCACTGCAGAAAATCCGGTTTGCAAAAGGTAGGATGTTGAAAATGGTAATAGTATACGAAGTGCTTTTGTTTTCAGTACAGATAATTCCTCATCCACCTCTACCCCAAATTCAAAGAGCGATTTATTACAAAATTGCCTTTTAATTTTTCACTGCATGTGAAATCTATGAAGATTTCTTCTTCGGAAGTTGAGAGCCCTTCTGGAGTATCTTGAAATAGATCCCTAATCCACTCGTAACTTGCTACCAAGCTGTCCTCATCCAGAAAATACTTTTTAAAATTCTTTGCCAACATAGCTAAATGATTTTACATGTTTTAAAAACAACTTTCACATGTTGTTCTACAGATTTGTAAGTTTTAACACATATCGAGCTGGGGCTTTTTTTCCATCATTTACTTCAGTAGTGGTAAATCCAAAATTTAAGTATTTTTGAGAAGATCGCCTTGATTTAATTTTCGGAACCATGCTCGTTCGTCTGTGTACTTGTTGATTCTTTATTATGGTCGAATGTTTGCTTACGACTTAAAAATGTATGTATGATATTGTTTTAATTTACTGCCGTAAATACTTAATTACCGTGAATTACAATTAACGTGGAAATTAAAAAAATGTACATTCAAGCTAGATTCGGTAGCTATAGGAGTATCGAGTCGACCAAAACTGACTGGAATTGTACGAGGAAAAGCATTTTTACATGTTTTGCGCAGACGTCCGATAGGTTGCCCAGACTCACGCAAACGTACCCTATAATGCCAGATGTGATGGATATGATAGAGAGCGACATTGACTAGACTATTTTTCTAATAACATTTGTGCTTTGAGAAATGAATATGCTGAAGGAAATAAATCTTTAATTAAATACATCATTTTGCGATCTGTTCCAATTTAAAAATTAGAGAAAGAAAAATAACATAATTCTCTAAGTAATATATATATTTTAAGTAATTTTCTTAATATATATATATATAAAATATATATATATATATATATTTATATATTACTTAAAATATACACAAAATTTAATATACTTATCGTATTAATTTGTACGGTTTATAATTAAGATCGTATTGTAACTTTAGCGTCTCTCTCTCAAAGTGCATTTTTATTGCAGTAAATACATTATTGTTGTACAGGGGGCGAGACAAAAATTATGATTGAAAATTGGGTCGCCAGTATTGAAAGTTTGAGAAACACTGCTTTTAATGTATGAGTGGCGCACAGAGTATTTTAGGACTAATTAATTAATACTAAATTAAGAACAAGTTTAATAATTATTAGCTACTTCCATGGGCTTGTCTTACAGAGCAAAGTTTTTGAAAGGAGTTTTAAGATAAGAAATTGAGCCTCTGAGTTCATTTTCTATATTTAGCTGATATCTATATTTTGTCTTCTAAGCAACCACCGCATTTTGTAATATGTTCCAATTTAAAAATCAGAGAAAGGAAAAATAACTTAGTAATTATACTATTACTTAACTTTTTTTTGCTTAAAAGTAACATATACAAAATTTAATACTTATGTCATGAATTTGTACGGTTTATAATAAATATTGTTGCTTTATCGTAAAAGTGCATTATTATTGCATTCAGTAAATTATTATGTATAAGGGGGGGGGGCGATAAAAATTGTGATTGAAAAGGGGGGCGCCAGTATTGAAAGTTTGAGAAGCACTGCTATATAGTGTAAATCTATTTTTTCGTAGTAAATAGTGTTTTACGTTGTTTTAGTATTTAGTTTTATTATTTTCACAAAAATCACAAGTCAAAATCATTTGATGGCATGTCTGTACCTCATTAAAGACTTCTTTAGAAATAAATGGCACGTTGACCCATAAAGGTTCCCCACCCCTGACCTAGCCCTTCAGACTACATTCTTAAGTTTTTGGTATATTCGCCGTATAATACGCACATTTTTTTTTAACGAAGAAACCTTTTTATAAAATTTACATGTACAATGTTCTTATCTTTTGACAAAAACGGTTCACCGGAGGTGGATTAAATTAGTTGGGGGCCCCTGGCGGTAAAAGGTTTGAGGCCCTTAGGCTCAAAAGTCGAAAAACTAAAATAGTGAAAAGATTCACTGACCTTGAATTCTCAAATAAAATGTATTGCTAATAATAAACCTCAATGGCTAAAGAAAAATCTTAACTGCATTTAAAAATATTACTAAACAGCTTACAACTTTGCTTTATACAACTTTACTTCTTGATTTGTCTTTTTGGCAATTCTTTAATTATTTTTGTCGTAACTATTTTGTCCAAAATATCTTGTACTTTAAAAATATAGCCGTGTTCTTCAATCTGTCTTCTCTCCAATTGTGCTTCTTAAATAACTTTTAACACATTTTAAAGCTGAAAAATATCTCTCAACTAATGCATTCGATATTGGTATTGTTAAAAATATTTTCAAAAGTATCTCTACATTAGGGAAAGTATGTCTACATTAGGATTTCTCTTGATTAATTCCTAATGAAGTCTTGTATATTGATTTTCTTTTAAAAATAGTAAAAACTAATCTAATTCATATAAAAAATTTAAAACATTCAATATCATCTTTGTAAGTTTCACTTAGTTTTTGTGCAGCTTTCTTTTTAATTTCAGGTAATAATTTCTCGTCAAAAAATACAGTAAGGTGCTACATAACAGTTTTATAAATCTCAGGTCTTCGAGATAGTTCTGGTCTTCCCCTATCACATATGGCATAAAATGAATTCACTATGAAATTTTCGCTTCTTTCAAAAATTCACAGCCGATTTCTTTACTTTCACCAAATTTTTTTTTTATTTTTTATTTATTTATTTATTTTTTTTTTTGCTGACAACGAGTTTGAGCAGTTTCCTCTTCAAACGAGAAGCCCTGATAAATCAGCTGCTCCTTGTTCCATTTTTCCAAATTCATTCCTGAAATTTTGAGTACAATTTTCTAGAGATTTTAGCAGACTAGATTCTTTTAATAATTCACACTCGACTTATTGCAATGATTTGCTAGTAGCATTTGTTCTCTGGAGCAGGAGTATCCAACCCCAATGACCTTGCGGGCCACTTCGGAAAAACATTATAATCTCGCGGGCCGCCCATAAAAATATGTACCTTATATCAGATTTGGAAACAAAAACACATTTATTGGAGTGAAAATTTAAAGCAGAATGAATTACTATTATTGTTTTCTCATTATTTTTCATGTATACAGACATAGGTAATATATATAATAATGTTTATATAACATAATAATGCAATGATCAAATAATGCTTAAAATATTACAGTGTGTGTGTGTTGCCATTTTCTTGAAAATTATGGTATTCTTTTTGAATTGATCTTTCGTTACTCATTGTTGAAATTTGATTGTGCTGTCATTCGCAAACGATTAAGTATACATTGTCCTTTATCTTAACCATCCTGAATATTTTTTTAAGCTTTAAGAAACATCTCTGACTGTCTCTCTCTTTTGGGGCACTCCAAACCGAAAAGGAGGAGGAGGAGAAATGAAAGTCGCACACACAGAGAATCATGTGCCATCCATAGTAAAGGATATGAATAATGCTATTCGAAATTTATTAAAAAAGTAATTTACTACAGAAAATTAAATGTAACTGTTTGATAAAATATAAACCTAAAGGACATTTCTACTATCAAAAAGGATTTATTTTAAAACAAGAACAGGTAACAGGCAAATACATTGTAGATTTATAAAGAGTGTTTTTTTCCAGGTATAGAAGTTTAAGTTGGCATTACTTTCCAAGATGGCGACCGATTTAACAGCTGTCAAGTGATTTATTCTCAGTTTGGTTTGGCAATTCATCAAAACGATCATCAAGCAAGGCGTAGATTCGTCGAATGGACCCAAAACGAGATTGCCGTTGTTCCCGATTTTCATTAGTGAATTTTGTTTAGCGATGAAGCGCACTTCTGGTTGAATGGCTACGTCAACAAACAAAACTGCCGCATTTGGAGTGAAGCTAATCCACAAGTGCATGTCGAAACACCGTTACATCCAGAAAAGCTGACTGTTTGGTGCGCTTTATAGGCTGGTGGAATCCTTCTTCAAAAACGATGAAGGCCACAACGTTACAGTCAAGGCTGATCGGTATAGAGCCATGGTTACTAACTTTTTCCTTCCTGAATTGAACAATCATGATGTCCAGGAGCTGCGGTTCCAACAAGACGGCGCAACATGTCTCACAGCTCGTGCCACAATCGATTTATTGAAAGATACGTTTGGTGACTGCCTAATTTCACGTTTTGGACCTGTGAATTGGCCTCCAAGATCTTGTGATTTAACACCGCTAGACTATTTTCTGTGGGGCTATGTAAAGTCATTGGTCTATGCGGATAAGCCACAAACGCTTGACCATTTGGAAGACAACATTCACCGTGGTATTGCCGATATACGTCCACAAATGTTGGAAAAAGTCATTGAAAATTGGACGTCCAGATTGGACTACATCCGAACCAGCCGTGGCAGTCATATGCCAGATATCATATTTAAAGAGATTATCTTTCGATTATCTTTTCGATATCCACAAGATTATCTTTCGAATAAAAAAAATTCATGTCAATCGAATAATACATCGTTGTTTTATTGCAATTTAAAGTTCTATACCTCTTAAAAAACACCCTTTATACACACACAGGAACATTGAAAATAGCGACCCAAGAAGAAAGCATCGGATTGAAATGAAATTTAATACACATGATGACGACACAGATGAGAGATTCACTTGATCTCAAAAACAAGACAATTAAACGAATACAGGGTGTGTAACGACACAAATACTGGGGAAATTCAATAGCGCGTTGGCCCACCTCCAGCTGCAATACATGCCATCACGCGGTCCGGCATTGAGTTGATTAGACACCTTATGTTGTCCTGAGACAGATGGGCCCACAAATCTTGAACATCCAACTCTAAATCATGTACAGAGTGACACGATAGCATTTGCCGTTTTAGCTGATCCCACACGGGAGAGAGGGCCGGCCATGGAATAGTCTGAAAATGAAGTAGGAAGTCTTGAGCAACTCTTGCTGTATGCGGACGAGCATTATCTTGCTGGAAAATTGCCCCTGGGAAACCATTTAGGAAAGGTCCTACATGGGGTCGAAGAATATCATCAACGTAACGTTGGCCCGTTAAGGCTCCACGCATCACAATTAAAGTGGACCGGCTATAATAGGCTATGTCCCCCCAGACGATTACACCAGCTGTGCGGGCTGTGTGTCGTAAAACAGTGGAGGGGAGAATTGTACCGCTCACCAGGGCGCCTCCACACCCGTACACGATTATCATGTGTCCCCAAAACAAACCGGGATTCATCACTAAACACCGTTTTTTGCCAATCTGTGACATTCCACATTGATCTGGCTTGGCACCACTGTAGACGCAGTTGCCGATGTTCCGGTGTTAAAGGGAGTGCACGGAAAGGGCGCTTGGATTTAAGATTTGCTTCTGCAAGGTGTCTGGAAATTGTTTGTGGAACAATTGCTATGCCTACGTCTGCTTGTATCGTTGAACGAGTCACTGTGGGGTCCACAAGTGCTTGCCGCACGATCCTTCAATCCTCTCTCCTCGTGGTCTTCCTGGTCGCTCTAGACCCGGTTTTCCGCGCGTGGGTAGCTTCTCGTGTCCACTGCTTCCAACAATTTCTAACGGCACACTCCGAACGATCCACCCGGCCAGAAACACGGCGCGTCGACCAGCCTGCAGTTTTCATCCCGATGATCAGGCCTCTCTCAAACTCGCTTAACTGTGAGAAATGTCTTCTAGCACTTTTACCTGGTATGTTTCGCTTACCAAAATCTTCCTACAATCGGCGGGTAATCGTCACGTTTATGAATTTTCGAATTTGCGCTGGCTTATATAGCACCCTCTTCCTGATTGTAGCGCCACCTCGGCGTGTATGAGCATGCGTGTTGGTACAAAACTTGGATCATTTGCATATCACATTACGCTGTACTTATTTGCAAAGTTTCGCGATTGTGTACTTAGCTTCCTTCTTGGGTCGCTATTTCCAATGTTCCTGGGTGTATATAAAAATTTCCCCTCAAATAAATTTCAAAATGAAAAAAACTTTAAACATGTGATATTTAAAAAATTTTTAAAAAGAGTCGGTGGGCCGCAACTTATATACCGGCGAGCCGCGTGTTGAACACTCCTGCTCTGGAGTATAGTATTCCAAATCATGGTCATTAGGGAAATTTCCTATTTGTCCAACTGTTGCAAAAGGGAAGTTGCTACCAGTATTGTGGTCTCTTTTTTTTTCCTCGTTCGGTTCACGGATTTTAGTCAGCGTCGCTTTTATGTATCTTTATCTTGCTGTTAAGACTTAAGTACAACTAGCTTGAAATAATTTGTTTTGAACTAGACATAATTTTATCAAATCACTTCATTTGCTTTATTTATTTTCATTATTAAATTCACTGATGGAAATAAAACTTCTATCACCAAGAAGTTGTGCTATATGAAAGAAATTTGGTAGGTGTGTTTATAGATTTGAAATATGACTTTGAATCAAATTTCGCGTTAGGCACTTAAGTGAGATGCTAGTTGCGCCACTTCGAGGATGCGAATCCAGTATACTTTAAATATGTGCTACAAAGTTGGTGAGTCTTATTTATCGTTGAGATTTGACGTAATTAGTTGATGTTAATCCAGAACGATTTTAAGAGGATGAAAAAGCCATTCTTAACAGCTCGTTGTGTTTGAACGAGATAGTATAAGAGAGTTTTAAAAACGTTGATTTTCTTTCCAACATATTATGGAAAGACTTGGTAGAAGTGTGTCTAGTGTGCATGACTTTTAGCAGCAGTGGTCCCAGAAGGAAAGTTATGGTCAACCACTACCTCAAGAAAACTATGGTCCAACCACGCACGGGTCACCACTGATAGAGAAGACCACCGTATCATTGATTCTAAATCACTTCAACTACGACTTCAGTGATGTCACGCTAGAGATCATTAGAAAGAGTGGCGTGGCGATGTGTTGTGTTCTCTGATCAAAGCTGTTTGTGTCTTACTGCCAGTGACGGCAATATATTTAAAAAAAACCAAGTCAGCGCTTGTAAACAACCTTCCAGAAGTCTAGAGACACTGGGACTGCACCTAGAGCTATGGTCTGGTGCGAGAAATCTTCTTTGATTGCAGGAGCACTCTCGAGGTTAATTCACACAACGTGACTGCAAACTTCTACGTTAGTCTTGGTGATTCAAACTGTTGCACCGTCATTTATAAACATCATTCAAGGGGTGTTTTCCAATAGGATGACGTAATACCTCACGCTCTTTTGATGCTCTATAGAGGGTCAACGTGTTACCTTGGCCATGTTAAATCACCAGATCTTTCTGCAATCGAGCACGAATGGGACATCACTAAACGGCAGCGGTGACGTCATACACAGCCAAAATTTAACAACCTGATTTTGTCCGACCAAGAACAACAGGCATGCAACTCTATCCCTCAAACTGATATCCAGTACATGTATGGCATGTTGTATGCACGTTTGCATGTTTGCATTTAAAATTCTGGTAGACGGACCGGTTTTTAATGTACCGTCATTTCACACTTGAAAAGGCTCTTCTCGCGATTACAGTAACTTGTGATCTTGAAATTTTAATTAAATACTTTAGCTAGACAAATATATTGCCGAAGTTTTATCAGTCTACAATAATTTTTTCTTGGTGTTAGGATTTTTTTTTCATTAGTGTAAAATGTATCTGAGAGCAACTAATCAAGCCTGTGAACTAAAATGAGCTTTCTTGACTTAAATAGTATTCATTTGTTCGAAATAAAATTTTGTGTAAAAAAACGCATATGAAAATTTTATACAGATTGCAAAAATACAGATATAAGGAAGAAAGTTGGCTAGGCCTGTACTACACGTCTCAAATGCGTGGAAAGCATTGGGATTGCAATATCAGTTCAAGATTTTTTTTTGCACGTTGAGTTTATAAATGGAATTTATCAGGCTTGGGGCCCCTGGCGGCCTCCAAGTCCGCCGGCCGATTAATCCGCCACTGCGGTTCACATAAAAACAACAGTTCACGAAATACTACAAGGTGTGATACTAAAAAAACAGTCTAAGTGTGTAGCTTGAAAAAATAAGATGGCAACAAATGTTTTGGTGACGTCATTCTACATATACCTCCTCTATCCATGTGGCCAGTTTCATTTTAATTGGGAGTACTGCGTCATTGAGTGAACACTTGCAACTGCATTCTACCGGAAAAATGTCGAATCGGCATCACGTTTACTGTGAAATTTAAGAAAAGAGCTTCTAAAAAAACTTCAAATATGAACCGATGCTTATGGAGATTAAACTTTGTCTCGTATTCGTGTGTTTTAATGGAAAAGAGGTTTTCAGGGGGGAAGGGTCAGTGTGGAAGAGGATGAACCTGCTGGGCCCCCAAGGTGAGCGATTACGGAACAAAAAATTGCCAAAATTCGTGTTATGAGTGGTCACATCAGTGGTCAGACTGTTAATCAACTCTACTACATTGAAGTAATAAAAAGACCATGAAAATTAGGGAGAAAAGGCCAGAGTTGGAGATTGATGGATGGCTATTGCACCAAGATAATGCATCTGCTCACATAACCCTATCTGTCAAGCAGTTTCTGACCAACAGAAACATTACTGTGATGGGACATCCTCCTTATTCATCTGATTTGGCCCAATGCGACTTTTTTAATTTCGTACAGTTAAATCTTGCTGAAAGGGAACCCATTTTACCTCAGTGGAAGAGGTTCAGGCAAAAGCTGAAAATCTTCAAAAGGGACTTCCAAAACACTCGTTCCAGAACTGTTACCAGCAATGGCAGCACCAAATGCAGAAGTGTGTGAATGCTGAAGGGAACTACTTTGAAGGTGACACTGCCACGGAGAACTGATTCTGTAAGTACAATGATTTTTTGGACCAGTCGTTTGATTTTTTGGACTCGTTTTTTTGTGTCACAACTTGTATCTCACTTCATTAATACTCTTCCGCTTAGCGCGGACGATACAACATTATAGCTCGTGGTTATTTTTAAAAGAAAACTGATGATGAAATCTAATTTTCCGAAAGGTGTTTTCATTCATGTACACGAGAAGGATGGATGGACAAAAATGGTGCAAAATTACGGATAAGAAGTGTCTGGCGAAAGCGTCCAGTTGTTTTGAAGAAGCAGGAAAAAACATGTTCAGATTGCATCTGACATACATGTCATCTAATGTAGATCAACGCCATTAGTTCAGCATTAGATGTGTGCATGAATAAACCATTAAAAGCAGAATTAAACAGTGGAATATGTGAATGTGTTAGAAGGTGAAAAAACCCTTTACAAAAGGAGACCAAACGCATATGCAGAAATCTTCTTTTTACATGCATACTCGTACTTTTTCTTTATTTAAAAGCTATTATTTTTAAACCCGGCGTATTACGCCCACCCCTGAATTCCAATCTTATTTTTTGTGTTAAGGATGCGCATTATTCGCCGGATTATACGGTACGATTTTATTTCTGCTAGTTAGAGGACTCCACAATTTCTAAATATTATCAAACCAACTCCATGGACGTCTTAACTATTTTTGAGACTCTGGTCCCGGAGACATCTTAAGATTTTTAGAGGCCCTGGGCCACTATACACACATACACATACACAAAAGTAGGCCATACCTGGTCATCTTTAAAAGATAGCAATGCAGTATCAATTACTCGTACAAACAGTAATTTGAAACAAAAAAATTAATCAAAATCTCTGAAACCTAAGCACAAACCGGCTCGACCGATGGCCGCATTTTGACTAAATGAGTGGAATGATTGTTGATGGTATTATTCCTAGGTCTAAATACGGACAACTGTCATCACATAACAATAGTGTTGCTACTTCTGTCAGTTGACATGCAGTTTGAAATTCCCTGTTTTTCAGAGAATATGTGCGGGAATAATGTTCGAACATGAAGTTAAAGTTCGGATCATGATCTTATTAAGACAAAGTCGAGAACGAAACTAGGCCCTTCTCACAAGAGGGCAAGGCCCCGGGCCCAGTTGGCCCATGCCTTAAGACGTCCTGGATGAAATCATTTGCAACAACATAAACTAAACCTCGTTTTTCTTTCTCCGTATTTAGAGGTGCTGCGGTAGCCCAGTGGTCAAGGTATCGGAGCATGACAGGAGCCCAGTACCACGTAGGACCCGCCGTGTAGGGCAGCGATGCACATTAAATCTGTCGAGAGCTGAAACGTTCTCCCGTTGGTGTGGTGTGGTAGTTAGGAGAGGGGGTGCCAACCTAGGTATCGTCCACGTCACTTGACTATGGTTCAAAATGACGTGGTCCGTCGCCAAAAGCCCTCGTGTAGCTGAACAGTGCGACGTTAATATTCACTCACTCCCCGTATATAGTGTTCCTCTGATAAACTGTTATTTAATTTACTGTCATGATTTTTGACAAAGAATTCTAAAATAATTCACAAACTGCGTTGAGTCTTATTTTTGTTTTTAATATTTTTATCTGCATGCCACGCAATTGTTTTTAGTTAACCAATTTTTCACCTTTCGGATTACACTAAATAGGATTTCAAATAACTACATGATGTTCAGAAGGAATTCTTCGTGAGCGTTAGTGATATTTTAAAATCTTTCACGTGAAGACATCTGGAATTTCGAGATCTCACAGGACAATTTCTGTCCAGATGTCAAGATTTCTATATCTTATTGGTTCTCAAAATTTGATTTTAGTACCCCTGGGGGTACGCGAAAGTTCTCCAAAGAGAAATAAGAGACAAGAAAGGGGGGAATCTCCTCGTCTATTTAACAATAAAAATCACAACGTGAGAAATCCAAGACAAGACGGACTCAACGAAGCTCTTGTAAGAAAAAGAAAGTCTATTAATAATCACTTATTTGGAAATAAGTCAAATGAGAAACCTGAATGACAAGAATATGCTAGGGAAAAAATGATGCACTCTGAGGGTCTAATCTAACACACAACTAGTGCTTGTTAAGTAAAATATTTTATTAATTTCTAAGGAATCATACATCACACCTAATCGTACTAATATTATATTTTTTCCAGTGATTGAAAATAAAATTTTATATCACTTCTCCTTCTCCCAAATTTCAATTATCCAATAAGAGAGCTTTGGATCCGACTTTTAAATTAAGTCTTAGTCAAATTAGTTTAGTTTTATATAATACTTTTTATTGAATCAATAATTTTAAAAATAGGGCAACAGTTTTTTGGTGAAATGAAACCTATATGGTTTTTTCATACCTAAACAGTTTTTAAACTGCATGGCTCAATTCTTCAAAACAAAATATAAAAGTAGTTTTTACGAAATTGTATCTGGCTATGGTTTAACAATACTAGAATAAGTCAAAAATTACTTACATTTTTCGTTCTACAGCTTTATTAAAGGATGGAGTACAACAGATACATTATTTTTTTATAAAGTCTCCACCTTGAGCAATGCACTTGGTCCAGCGAGTCACAAGCTCCGTATGCCTTCCTGGTAAAAAGTTTTCAATTGGTTGCAAAGCCACTTTTGCACCGCATCCCAAACGTCTACGTCTGGGGCAAATCATTGACTTCCAAGAGCTTCCTTCATCAGTCCAAAGATATAAAAATCTGAGAGAGCGAGATCTGGGCTGTAGGGAGGGTGCTTCAGGAAGCTCCGAGAAGACATACTATGCTGTTCGAACTAATTGGGACAAATGGAAAAAAATGATTTTTTTTTCTAAAAGACCTTACCTTTTTATTACATGCCTTACATAGACTGAAAAATCTGTGTAATAGTACGAAGTATGTCTTCTTTTCCAACCCATCTTCTCATTGATTCTATTAAAGTAGCACGGATGTTCTTGATTTCTCATCATCGTGAAAACACACTAGTATAGCCCATTTATCATTTGCTCTGTTGTCGTGCAATTCGTCTTAGCAAAACGATTCTTGAGAATATGGCATATTTTGAATAGAATTTTAGTCTGAGGAATTTCCAGGCTAATGGAGCATTTTTATTTTATTTTTCGCTTAAACGCGTGGACCAATTTCGAATTGTGACAAAGGACCATGTCATGTTGAAATATTTCATCCAATGTTTCCATGAATGAAACCAGCCTACTACATAATATTTATATATATTTGACAGAATTTATCATGCCTTTAAGCTTCCAGAGCCATTTGTTGTGACAAACAAACCCAAACATCTGCTTAGAAGGGAGTTTTACAGTCTGTTGGATATGATCTGATAATAAAGTTTCAACCTCACTTCGCCAAATTACATTTGAGTGTATCCCTGCACAAATAAATAGTTCATAATTGAAAATACCCTTCTTTCAGTCGTTAACAGTCCATGATCGATATTTTTTAGGCCATGCTAAACGTTTCTTCATCGTTTTCAGAGTATTCTATTATAATAATATTTTTCCTGTATATAGATCAGACCTCTGTACAGAATCTCAACTAGAATTTTTGAAATACATAACTTAGAAGTGGGTTTATTCATATTTTACGACAATAGAGGGGAGCAATTTTAAGAAAAAAATGCCGATAATTATTTCAATGGGCGGTAACTCTGAAAATAATGCGAATTTTTCAAAAATTCTAATTGAGCCTCTGTAGAGAGGTCTGAGCTATATACAGGCAAAATATTATTATAATAGAAGCATTTTTCACAAAAGGAGAACAGTTGGAAAAAAATTATTCTGAGTTAATTTTTTGCCAAAATATTATATTTTAATAAATTTTTTTTGTCAAAATCTCCTTAAAACAATTTTATGCATGTATTCTAATCTGAGTGACACTGAATATCATGAAAATTATCCATTTATGCGCTTTTTTAAAAATCACGGTTCCGAACGTAGCCGGATACCTTAACATACATTCAACATTTAAAATTTAAATGGCCTTTATTCAGATTTTGAAACCAGGTTTGAGAATGCTTTGACTATGGTATTAACACAGTAGGCATGGAATTCATAGCGTCACGTTGAAAGTAAAATGTCACATGACAAAAGGAACTGATCCAGTGGTGTAACGTACACACCCACAACCTCTGTGCTGCAGGGGAAGGGCCCAATGCCTGACTCACTAAGAATGTATTTTGTCTTGAAGCTAAAAGCTGACTTTGCAGGGGGATCTAATATTCTCCGTTGCGTCACCGAACTGATTGTAATAAGCACTAACGAATACCTTAAAGCTTAGAAACGGATGTCAGCAATTTTGGCTTTGAAAAGGCAAACCTGTTATTTGTCCCGATTTATAAAATATCGCGAGCAAATTTTTAATTGCTTTTCCTGGTGAGAAGGAGTTTCAGCGTAGTTGTCAAACTCGAAAACAAAAAAAAGAAAGAAAAAAATTGGACGCTACTAACAGAGGAGATTTAAGGTTAAACCTGGCAAGATTGAGATATACACTGGCCTGAAAAAGTTAAGGTACAACATGTTTTTCGAAGCTCACCATAAAAAATGGCAGTAACAATAAAATGCATAGTTTACTTGAATGATAATAACGAACTTTAAAAACATTAATGCAAAAACGATTGCTACCACTTTTATTTTATAGAAAAGAACGTATATTTATGAGTGAGAGAAAAATATGCAAATATCAAGCTTTCGTACTTTTGTGTGTAAGTTGTGTTGATTTTCAACAGTTGTTGGCAGTTTCGGTGACAATAGTCAATAGAGTTTAGAAAATGTCTCAGAGACGTCGTTTACCCAATTCGTTAAGGTGGCGGGCAGTTAGATGGATGGAAATGGGATTGTCGCAGGCTGATGCTGCTAAACGTCTCAATGTGTCTCGTAGTGTTGTTCAGCGACTTTGGGATCAATACCAATCCGAAGATTCTGTGTCCAGAAGACCTGTTCCAGGCCGACCACGAGCTACAACACCTGCAGAAGACCGTTTTCTAGCTCTTTCGGCACGAAGGAGAAGAACCACTACTGTGCCGCAGCTCGTTGCAGACCACTTTCAAGCATCAGGAAGAAGAATCTCCGCTACTACGGTGCGAAATCGTCTTCACAATGCAGGTCTGTATGCAAGAAGACCAGTTGTGTGCGTTCCCCTCAACGGACGACAGCGAAGGAACCGCTTATGCTGGGCAAGAGAACATGTTTCTTGGACGCAGCAACAATGGGCTTCTGTGCTGTTCACAGACGAGTCCAGATTTACAATGGAGAGTGATTCAGGGCGTCTACTGATCTGGAGGGAACAGCGCACTAGATACCATCAATCCAACACTGTTGAAAGACACAGTTATAGAGGTGGTGGAATCCTGGTTTGGGCAGGGATCTCGCTCGGTGGCCACACTGACCTGCATGTGTTCCATGGAGGAACCGTAACTGGTCTTAGATATCGGGATGAGATCCTTGATCCATATGTCCGCCCATATGCTGCTGCTATTGGTAACGACTTCATTCTGATGGATGATAATGCACGACCTCACCGAGCTCGGATTGTTGAGGAGTATCTGGAGGATCATGGTTTGGAACGAATGGAATGGCCAGCTCGATCTCCAGACCTGAATCCGATAGAACATCTTTATGACTATCTTGGCAGAGAGGTTGCTGCTTTAAATCCTCCTCCAAGGTCGTTACATGAGCTGAAACAAGGCTTACTCTGTGTCTGGTCTTCGCTTCCTATTCCGGTGTCCGACAACTTAATAAACAGCATGGGAAATCGATGCCGCCAATGCATTCAAGTTAGGGGTGGACACATTCCTTATTAGAACCTATTTTTGTATTGTTTTTATGCCATTTTACCACATAACACTGTGATGTGCTGTTTTCTCCAAGAATGGACTTTTCCGCAGAGATTGCTTTTTTTGTTATGAATCGTTTTTGCAATACACTTATACAAATTTATATGACGCATTCAATAAAAAACTATTTAATGCACATATCCTCCAAATTTTTTGTTTCTACATTCATTCATTTGCAAATTAGACACAAAAACCCGGTTGTACCTTAACTTTTTGAGACCAGTTTATATATATATACCAAATGTGTGTGTTGAAAATTTGTTATTGTGTAGCACCAGATTCATTCGTCCCATTAACATCATATGTTTTTGTTCTTTAGTTATTTTATTTAACTGTTAACTTTTAATTTAATTGACGTGTGCTTTTTAAATTTTAAACACAATACTTCATTACAATTAGAAATTTAATTATTTCAAAGTTGTAGTAGTAGTACCAGCCGACAAAAAGACACTTAAGTTGATAAATTTGCAAAAGTTCAATATTAATTAAGAAAGGGTCTACACCACAAATCGAAAAACATGGCTAGGGGTGTATGAGACTAAAAAGTTTCGGAACCTCTGTATTGAATTAACGTTGTATCTCTCATTAATTCTTTAGAATAGAGAATATTTCATATTTTTCACAAATTCAAAATTTTGTTCTTTCAATTTTCCTACAATGAAAGAAAATACACCTTCTGCAGTTTGCAAAGTTGCATTTCAATTGCATAATTTTTCTAAGCCAATTTCTATATTGAATTTAAGTCTGCTACAATTGTAGTCACAGTTTCAAACTCTACATAAGCTATCATTTGTTCTTCCTTAATGTCAATTAATGCTTTTAAAATTGCTGACTTTATTTCTAAAAATCTTTCAAGCATTGCCAACAAACAATTGAAGCCGCGTGTGATTCCCGGGAAAGAAACCTAGTACTCATTTCAACACCATTATCCAATAAATCCCTTCAAATGTCTGTGCTTGTCTTTCTTTGCTATTTCTTATTAAAATTTTATCAATCCTTGGAGTAATTTTCCGCTCTCGCCCATATTTTTATTTTATTTTTGGAGACGATGATCCAGAATCTTGAAAAGTTCTTTAAACAAGTAAAAGTAACATGTATTATACAAAACGCAACATTTAAATTACCCGCTGCCCCACTGAAAGGCTCACAACTGAGCTCCTGACACAATAAAACGAAAAAAATATTGTCAAAGTCGCACTACCTAAAGGTAGATATAATGAACTTGAGCTCATTATATCTACAATAAAAACATACAATAATCTCAAACAATAAAAACATGTTTGTCACAATTAATTCTAACCGTATAGTAGGTATTTGTAAATGTATAGTGCCTATGTGGCATGAAGGCACTTGAAATATTCGTCGAACCGAAAATCCTCTTGAGAGGCTTATGGAAGGGGAAGAGAGGTGGGGGTCACCTTCAAAATTGGGGTGGAACGGAGCCAAAATGCTCTTTCACTTGTATGACGCTCAAAGTTGCGGAAAACGTCAGACGTAATCTAACCCCATGCCACGAAGAACATCGTGGGTGTCGATCTGATCTGACAACAGTTTCGAACCCGCGACTCAATAACGCTGGCCTTAAGTTTGTCACGATGATGGCTACCACGGCAACTTCTTTAAATAGGGCCCCAGGGGCGTAACTACCTCCGTCAATGATACGGGGCCCCCAGGCAACAAGAGCAGCACAAAATCGTAGAATGTTAAGAGGCCCCAATAAAAGAGCCCCCGAGAAATTGGGACAATTTGGACACCTTCGAAGCATACCAAAAAGTACATTTATTTCTATCATAAAAGAAGATAATTTCTAAAAGTTGACAGACATTTTAATGAAACGAGAAACCAGCTATAATTTTTTTTTTCAATTCCAACTATTAGATCTCTCTATATACATATTTATATAATGTTTATCTTGTTCAACTTTTCAATCGTTAATAAAATACTTTCTATTCATCCAATCAAGTTCAAATAAATTTTTTCAAACTTGTATTGGATGACACTTGATGTTAATAGAGTTTTTTCAAATATTAATTCATTAATTAAATTATGCTTCACTAATTACTGGTTTTCGACACCAACTTACATTTATCTCCATTGTTGTAACAATGTAACTGTTAAAACAATGGCAAAAGTTGGCGTTGAAAACCGATTTTTCAGCCAAAATAGCCAAAGCGGGTGTACCTTGTTACAACAATGCAGACAAATCATGTTCTTATTTCAATTCCTACCATTAGTTCACTCTCTCCCTATATATCTTTATATTTAAAAATCTTCTGTGCATGTGTATGTGACTAAACTCCTCCTAAACGGCTGGACCGATTTTGGTGAAATTTTTTGTGTCTGTTCCAGTGGATTCGAGGATAGTTTAGATTCATAATTCGGTCCAATATCACAATTAGTTAAAAAGTTATTAATTAAAACCATTAAAAATATTCAGCTCAATGTTCACCTGCATCGTTGTAACAACGTTATTGTTATAAAAATGACGTAAGTTGGCGTCGAAAATCGATTTGCAGCCAGACTGGCCAAACCAGGTCTTTATTGGTACAAAAATACGGAGGAATTATGCTTTTTAGCATTTTTAATTAATATATTTTCAAATAATCTTTATATATGTATTTTTGTGCATTAAAAAAATATACCTGTTATGAAAAAAGCTCGAGTTTTATCTGTTTTACCCTTTAATCAAAACAAGTTTAAGTTTCTATTCAGAATAGTTTCTATATTCAACTTAGTTCATAGTAAATACATGCTCACTCGCAATCAATAGGTCGAATTGCGGTAACTGTACATGTGATGATGTCTGGCAGTAGCGCGCACAGGAATTTTTCAAGGGGGGTCCGGGGTCGAAAGTTCACCATTCTTGTAACATGCTCATTTTGATTTTGTCAATTTTCGGGAAAAACACAGTAAAAAACTAATTATTGAATAAATAATTAGCATTAACTAATAAAATTAATCATTAATAACAAATACATAATTAAATTTTACGTACTATGTACTTAGAGTTATAATCAATCGAAAAAAATTCAAGGGCTTTGGGTAGGGTCCGGCCCCCAGGACCCCCCTTGTGTGCGCCACTGATGTCAGGTATTGTAATAACTTTCTTTATAAAAAATTTCATCAAAATGGTCCAGATTGTTACAACTTATTCAAAAAAGTTAGTAATTTTCGGATTTAAGATGTGTGTCGGGACCGCTAGTATATAGCATATATATATATATATATATATATATATATATATATATATATATATATATATATATATATATATAAATCTTCTGTGTGTGCGTGTATAAACTCCTCCTAAGAGGCTGGACAGATTTTGATTAATTTTTTTGTGTTTTCAAGAATGTTTTAGATTCACAATTCGGTTCAATGGACCGCAAGGGGTGTTATAGATAATTAGTTCTATTATTAAACTAATAGATGTACAGTCTTGAAATGTGGTACGCAGATTCTTTTCATAGAGTAGACATCCGCTACAAAATGGGTTTTGCGAAAATCAAATCCCAAGTGGCGCTGTGGGGGCCTAAGTGGCGTTATACATAATTATTTCCATTTTTAAAATATTAGACTTACAGTCTTAAAATTTGGTACGCAGATACCTTTCATGACGTGGAGATACGCTACAAAATGGGGTTTTGAGAAAATTGACTCCCAAATGGCGTTGCGGGGACTTAAGTGGCGTTATACATAATTATTCCCATTTTTAAAATATTAGACTTACAGTCTTAAAATTTGGTTCGCAGATACCTTTCATGACGTGGAGATCCGCTACAAAATGGGGTTTTGAGAAAATTGACTCCCAAATGGTGTTGCGGGGACTTAAGTGGCGTTATACATAATTATTTCCATTTTTAAAGTATTATATTATAGTCTCTAAATTTGGTAAGCAGATTTCTTTCCTGGAGTAGAGGTCCGCTAAAAATTAGATTTTACAAAAATAAACCTCCAAGTGGTGTTGCAAGGCTTAAGAAGCCTTATAGATAATCTCTCATTTCCGTTTTTAAAATTATTTGACGTTCAATCTTGAAATTTTGTAAGCGTATTCCTTTCCTGGAGTAGAGCTCCGCTACAAAATGGGTTTTGTGAAAATTGACCCCTAAGTGGAGATGCGGAGAATTAAGGGGCATTATATGTAATTATCTCCTTTCTTAAACTATTAGACGTAAAATCTTAAAATTTAGTAAGCAGATTCCATTCATGGAGTAGAGATCCGCTATAAGGTGAGTTTTGTGAAAATAGTTCCCCAAGTGGCGTTGAGGTGGCTTAAGAGGCAATATAAGTAATTATTTTCATATTTAATCCATTAGACGTACGGTCTTGAGAGAGAATTTTGGCAAACAGATTCCTTTCGTAGAGTAGAGAAGCGCTACAAAATAGGTTTCACGAAAATCCCCCCCAAGGTGCATTTCGGTCATTAAGAGCTGTAATAGATAAATATTTCCATTTTTAAAATATTAGTCCTACCTGCTTGAAAATTGTTAACGGAGTTCCTTTCATGGGATAGAGTTCTTCTAACAAAGAGCTTTGCGAAAATCGATTCCTAAGGAGGGTTGAGAGAAGTCAAGGGGAGTTCTAGAGAAAAATTGCAGTTTTTTAATTGTTGGCCCACATACTTGAAATTTGTTAAGCATGCTTCTTTTGTTGAATAAATATCCAATAAAAAAGGATTTTACGGAAATTGACTCCTGGAAGGAGCGGGCGCTACTGGAGAGAATTGACAAAAAAAATTCCCCTTTTCGAACTACTAGGACTATAATAATGAAAAGTGGTTTGCATGTTTCTTTTGTTGAATTGAAATCCGATAAGAATAGTTCTTTCGGAAATCGACTCTCAACTTGGTTACGGGAAGTATTGATAAAAAAATTCCATTTTTTACTAGATTTAGACTTGAAATTTGTCAAGCATGTTTATTTTATGGAGTAGAGATCCACTGAAAATTGGTTTTGCGGAAATCCAATCTTGTAAATCAATAACAATTGGTTATTGAGTTACGAGAGCGCAAAAAGTTATTCTACTTCAGTTTTAGAGATTATTAGAAAATATTAGAAGTTCTCTCCTTTTTATATCACAAGGGAGAGTTGCAGGTAAAAGTACATTTTTCAGTACAATCGAATTCTTAATGCTAGGACTCAGATATCAATAATGTTTCTATATATATAAAGGAGAAAAGCGACTCACTCACTTAGGGATTCATCACGATGGTGTATTGATGTACAAAATTCCCCTTTTCGAACTACTAGGACTATAATAATAAAATTTGGTTTGCATGGTTCTTTTATTGAATTGAAACCCGCTGAAAAAGCTCTCAACAGGATTACGGGGCGTATTGAAGATAAAAATTCCGTTTTTGCTCTATCAGATTTAGACGTAAAATTTAGCACGCATGTTTATTTTACGGAGTAGAGATCCACTGAAAGTTTGCTTTGGCGGAAATCCACTTGATTATTGGGTTAAGTGAGCGAAAAAAAACTCTTTCTACTTCTATATATATTTTAGATATTAATAGAAATTATAAATTATAAGTTCTGACCTTTTTATAGCAAAAGGCGAGAGTTACAACTAAAAATATATTTTTTAATATAACCGAATCCTTAATGCTAGATATCAATAATTTATATATATGTGTAAACAGTATATATTTATACAACATCGTGAAATACCCAGAGTGAAGCGGGTGGGTAACGGGTAGTATATATATATATATATATATATATATATATATATATATATCGTTCAAATATTCAATCGTTAACAAAATACTTTCTATTCGTCCATTCAAAGTAGGAAAATTGACTTGAATTTTTTTTTAATATTACTTGTTTCTGTTAAGTTTTTATACATAAAAAATGGTATTTTTTTAAAAACAGACATCTCCCGTAACAATAAGATATATATATATATATATATATATATATATATATAGTAAGTATAAATATATAAGTAGTGTAATATGTAATTAAACATATAAGTATTAGTCAAAATATGAAAAATTCTCTAGAGGGGCGGCACATTAGGTCTTCGCACGCGGGCGGCCGACACCCTAGGATCGGCCCTGATCCCGGGCCAGTCGTTGTGTAAGCATAGACCTCACGTTTTCGATTGGTGATAGATCGGGAAAACAAGCAGGCTAAGGAAGCAATTCAATCTGATTGGTAAAGAACTCTTGAATATTGCGTACCACGTGTGGTCATACGCATTATCCTGTTGGAATATGGCTGATAGCAAGCGCGGAATGTATGGGAGGACCACGTGCTCCAACACTTCAGAGTAGTGTTGGCTGTTCAGTGTACCAGTAGAGGGGTGCGGCAGTGAAATCCAATACCATCCTAAGCCATGATACCGGGTGCAGGACCAATGTGGCAATGCATAACTTAAGGTATCCGACTACGTTCGGAACCCTGATTTTAAAAAAGCGCATAAATGGATAATTTTCATGATATTTAGTGTCACTTAGATTAGAATATATGTATAAAATTGTTTTAAGCACATTTTGACAAAAAAAAAATTTATTTAAATACAATATTTTGGCTAAAAATTAACTTAGAATAACCTTTTTTCAAAATGTTTTCCTTTTATAAAAAAATGCTTCTAAAATAATAATATTTTGCTTATATAAAATAAAGACTTCTCCAGAGAGTCTGAACTATTTCCTTTTGCGCTCTGTAAAGGGTCAAGTACACGGGGCGATTTTACAAGCTACAAGCCGGCTTTTTTACAAGCAGCTCGTAAACTAGCCCAGTGTACTCACCGCACTCGCTTAAAAGCTGCTTTTAAAAAAGCCCTTGAAAAAGTTGACTCTGCCGGCGATTTTACACGCCACTCGCCGGCTTTTGAGCGATTTAGATTGTAAACTAGCCAAGTGTACTGACAGTAGCTTGTGGATTGTCCAGAAGCAACGAGTAGAATGGTCTTGAAAATGTCGGAGGAATTAGTTCTATCGGGAGTTTTAGTTCTATCAAAAGTGATTAAAAAAGAGTTAATTAAGGGTCAAGTACACGGGGCGAGTTTACAAGCTACAAGCCGGCGAGTAAGAAGCCGGCGAGTTGGCGAGTGCGCTAGTTGTCAAGTACACATAAACATTCCACTCGCTCAGTAGCCAAGTAGCTGGCACGTGGAAATATACATTTTCAAGACCGTTCTACTCGTTGCTTCTGGACAATCCACAAGCTACTGTCAAGTACACTTGGCTAGTTTACAATCTAAATCGCTCAAAAGCCGGCGAGTGGCGTGTAAAGTCGCCGGCAGAGTCAACTTTTTCAAGAGCTTTTTTAAAAGCAGCTTTTAAGCGAGTGCGGTGAGTACACTGGGCTAGTTTACGAGCTGCTTGTAAAAAAGCCGGCTTGTAGCTTGTAAACTCGCCCCGTGTACTTGACCCTTTAGACGACAAAACGCGAAACGCTACCCCACATCCACTCTTTTTACTTTTCTCAATTTTATTTAACTCCGTTCTGTAGACATCTTTAATGGACTTAATTTTTGCCTTAAGTTGCTTATTATCCATTTGCCCCAACAACTGATTTTCTTCCAGTTCAGACATTAGTTGTTTAATCACCGTATCCCTCAACGATTTGTTGCAGTAATTTTTATCTTTAATGTTCCACAATGCCGGAAACTGTTGATACAGTTGTAAAAACAACGAAATGTTATTCGCATTCCACTTCATTTTGTCAACAGGAAACCACTACGAATCAACTAAAACAGTATATTTCCACGTGCCAGCTACTTGGCTACTGAGCGAGTGGAATGTTTATGTGTACTTGACAACTAGCGCACTCGCCAACTCGCCGGCTTCTTACTCGCCGGCTTGTAGCTTGTAAACACGCCCCGTGTACTTCAGCCTTAAGAAGTTGTTGGTAAGTGGATGAGGCATTCATAACACCCCGTCTTGCCTTTGAATTCCTGTCAAAATTTGCTCCTGACTTTTCTTGCTGCTTTATTTTCGTGTTTTTTGTTATCACCCATGATAAACACTAAACATCATAATATTTGTCACTATAGCAATCGTTATATTATATAAATTTATACTTACTATAACGTTAAAAAATGTTTGAAACGATAAAAAATACGTTCGTATAACACCGCTGGAAAGAAGAAACACAGATAAACTGCTTCGAATATCTGGAAGCCTACTTCTGTTTGTAATTTCGGGGAATCCCACGCTTCAAATAAAAGAGCGTTAAACTGAAACAGCGCCAAACGAAACAGCGTTAAGCGGGGTCTTTCTGCATTGCATCATAAATATTAGCCATTTATATGCTTTTGCAAAATCACGGTTCCGAACGTAGTCGGATATCTAAACAGTTAGTCAGTCTCTCACTACGGTATCTCTAAACAGGAACCGTGATGTTTCAGGCAGAAGCGAGATTCATTAGTAAACACAATGTCGTTTCATTACGTTGTCTATGTCCACCGTTCATCGCACCATTGACGACGCAAACACCCGTGGTTTCCAATCAAGAATAAACGAAGCAATGGATGCCTTGCGGACATTCCACTCTGCGGCAAACGGCGTCGAATGGTATGAGCGTACACTGTTTAATGCATAATCGACTAAATCTGTTGTGGTATGGCTCGTGATGTGGCTGCGTGATCCATCACTGCCATGAACAAACTCTGCATGTCAACACGCGCAGTGTTGCAACAAGGTCCTGGGCGCAGATCTATAGGTCCCCTCGGCCCTAGTGGATTGAAATTTATAACCAGAAAATCTGGTTAAGTTCAGCTTATCTGCGACTTTCCAGGTGCTGGGCACCCGCCCCAAGCTCTCAATGGATAAACCGTCTCTAAAAACCCAACCAACGTAAAAATACATGAGATGATGTAAAATTTTTGTACGTGTAATCAGGGACGTCTTAAGACTTCTTGAGGCTCTGGGCCCCTACTCAAAAGTAGGACCCACATATGACTCTTAAAAGTAAACAATATGTAGCATACGTTGTCAAATACTTGTACATACAATAGCCAGAAACAAATAAATCTGCATGACTTACAATTGCACATATCAGCTCTGTCCGAATGCCGCCTTTATACTGAATGAGTAACGATGGTGTATGGTGGTAGGCCTAGACCTGTACGTAGATGATGAGCTTCAAATGTAGTCAGTTGACATATCGTCCAAAATTCCCAGTTTTTCGGAGAATGCAACTGGAAACAACATTTGACCTTTGAAATTGTTCGAAGAATTGAGAACGAGACGAGGTCCCTATTGTGGCCGAGGCCCTGGTCCAGTTGGCCCATGCTAAAAGACGTCCATGTATATAATCATACGAATCATGGAATTTTCATTCAATTACGTTAATTTATTTTTTATTATGATAAAAACATAAAAGTCCTCCATGCATGCAGGTATTTCGTAATTTTTATATTCTTGCTTATGGATTAAATTCTCTGCGTCCAATAAAATTTAAAAAGTAAGAAGACTATTCCAATATCCTTATAGGCTTAATTACTTTTTTTCTTTAATTCACCTGTGGGTAATGGACCTGTTGAAGCATTGATATGAAGAGAGCAATAACGAACCAAAATCTAACTCATTATATGATCTTGGTTGAGAGAAGCTATATTTATAGAGCATTTGAGTAGGGTTAAAATAGTCAGATCATATATTTATAATTAATCAATGCAAAGCACATAGTAACTGTGTAATTGGCTTCAGTAATCAAAACTGTAACCGTATAGTCGGGAACTGCTGTCAATAAATAAAATTTCATTTTTTATATTGTACATCATGCTTTATTTATTTAACTTCTGATGAGCCGAGTATTCAAATATTTATTCGTACATAGTGACCTTTTAAAAGTATATTTTTTTGTAACCATTTAGTCTTAATATCAATTGGGTTGTACATAGGCTGATAAATATCTTGAGATTAGATATGATATCAAAAATAATTGAATCCTATTTCCATCAGTTCTTTAAGTATTCCTACTCATTGACTTGCCAAAGGTAACTATAAATAATAAAATCATTTAAAAGTTGTTTTTCATAATATTTACGAAGACCCTTAGTAGTAATTGTTCATCTAAGCATTGTTATTCAAAGTAATGTAAGTATTGCATTATAAACTTAATATTGCCGTTCACGAAAGCTCAAGAGAAAAAAATAAATACTTAAAAGTAGGTGTATTAATTTGATTGTTTTATATATTATGTCATAAACAGAATTCAAGATGTTTACACTGATGCTTGTTACTGCACTAATGAGTACTTAAAAAAAACGTTTGTGTTCTTCAATCAAGCTTCCATCGTGCAATAAAGTTCATTATGTGATTTAAAAAATGCTTAATTTTTATTCCTATAGAGCTATATAAATGTATATTATGTATATTGTTCTTTTTTTTTCTGGAGAGTTATCGTAATTTTATTTTACCTTTTTTTCTATGCTTAGAAAAATTCCACGAGTTCTTCCTTAATCACACATATAACTCTAAAAGAATTTAAATGATTGCTAATGTTTTCATCTTATTTTATTGCTGAATTTGAAGCTTGAAATATTTTGTATTTTAAATGTATTATTAGTTCATAACTATTTATTTTAGCATATATTTCTTTGTAGACAAATTCATGGGAATATAATCCAGCATTCTAGTAGAGCTGATTTCCGTATGGCTCCAAATGTATTTCGACAAAAGGTTTGTCATAATTTTTTCAATGATATTTAATTAGTTGGTTGTTTTTTGGTAATTGTATACCAAACTTTATTCTTGAATATGAGTTGTATTTCTTGTTGGAAGCAGACTTCTTAATTTTCTAAGTAAGCATTTAGTTAAAGTACTTTTTATTATAGTTCCTGTATTTTCATTTACTTTTAATCTTATAACAATATTTTATAAATTGGTTCATTATAAATAAGAAATATGACAATGTATACCAATTGGAAGTTGAATATTTCTTCATTTGAAACATCTCTTCTATTTGTTATTTTAGATAAGTTAACAAAACTTGGTTTCTTCCATGATTATCCTACTAATGCATAAACTTAAAATTATTTAATAATAGCTGTTGTCTTCTTAAGATATATGTATTTTTAGCACAAAAACCTATATTCATGTATTGTTAGGCAAAAAAAAAAAAAAAATTTGAAATTGTGTTACAAGTACAATCTTCAAACTTGAAGCTTTGTAAATGAGAAACAGGATGGTGTAATGTAACAGTTAAACAGTTTATGATTCATTAAACAGCATTATGAAAAAAATCGAAACTCTAAAAACCTGAATGAAAAAACATAAATGTAAAAATTGAAGATGTCACTATGCAGGAATATCTAAAAAAATATTGGTACTTATGTATTATTGTAACAATCGGCAACTTTATTAATAACTCGCCAGGGTGGCAACCCTGATTTCCTATGTGCTGTACACACTGAATTGGCAACCAGGTGCTTTGTTTCATATAATGTTGCCATTAGTTTGCAATGATATGTAAGTACGAAAATATTTATTCAATCCCTCCACACACCCAACTGCAATTAACAACCTTACTGCTTGCATACTTTATTTTAATAATTTATTTATTTATTTTTTATTTTTACTACTTCTAATATCTCATCTTTTTCACACTTACATTCACAATAGCAATTATACAAATCTCCTAACAAAACATAAACCAGTCAACAATAGTATTCTTGTTTATATTCAGTTCATTTATAACTAACTCATTTAACAAACTTCCTAATCAATATCTAGTAGCCAACAAAATTTCACCTATATTCAAATGATTTATGATAAACCATATTCCTCTTATGCTTTTGATCATCATGTGGATTAAGTGTTGTATGACTATTGTTGTAACTTGTTAAATCCTTTTATTAAGTAAAGGGCTATTTAAAAAAATTATTTTTTAGATAAATTATATAGTTTTCAAGGGCATATGTTGATGTAATAAAGCCATCCACACGATGTGGCCGAGTGGTCAAGGTATCGGATTGTGGCTGGCCTTGTCACGAGTTCGAGCCCAGTACCACTAAAGATCCTCTATGTAGGGGAGCGATGCATGTTAAATCTGTCAAGAGCTCAAACATCCTCCCGTTGGTGTGCTGTAATAGTTAGGAGGGGGGGTGCCAGCTCAGTTGTCGTCCACGTCACTTGACCATGGTTCAAAATTATGTGGTCCATACCCAAAAGCCTCGTGTAGCTGAACAGTGCAACATGAATATTCATTCACTCGCTCATGCACACATGATTAAGAAATTTTAACTGCCCTTAATAAGAGTGTCATCATTGTATTTAATTTTGTATAGATTATTTCTTATATACTTTAATTCCCTTATATTTATTTGAAAAATCCTATGTTTTTGATTATTGAACATTTTATTTTAAAATTTTGTCAGTAAACATTGAGAAAATTTATAAAATAGTATGCATATTTGTATGTATTACAGTTAAAGTAGTAAATCTGCCTATTTTTAATAATCACCAGTTATTATTAATAATAACTACATTTATGGTAAATGGGATAAATAATGCACATTAATCACATTGACTGGTTATTTTAATTGTTAATGAAGTTCGGTCAGTCTGATTAATTATGCATAATTTATTGATATGTCTATGCTGTGATAATAAATTTTTTGTTATCAACATTAGTAGAGTTAAAGTATTTTAACTACTTTAAAATTTTGGATTTGGTAAAAAAAAATTTTTTTTTTTTATGATTTTATTTCATAGACCATCTTATTAACTTTATAAAAATACCAAGGTTTTTATTTTTCATTCTCTAGAACAAAAGTTAAAACTGTTCTAATAAAAAAAACAGATGACACTTCCGATTGGTAAATGCTGACTGAATTCTGCAAAGAAGTCTCACTTATTCTTTTTAATTTAAGTTTTCAAATCTGGCTATTTCAGGATATCTTCTTATTTACTTTGCATCATTGTTTGATTTTGCTACTAACTTTTGCATTTTATTTTTTACTGAAAACAGTTATTGGTATAATTCTGTCTTCACAAATAACTGACACCTAGCTGTTTGAATGGGAATTGACATTACACATGCATATTGGAAATCTCCTACCAAATGTGTTGAAAATTGTCACATTGACCATACTTCATTGGTAATTATTAACTAAATTAACATTAATAATAACTGGCAATTATTAACAGTAACCGATAAATCATATTGACAATTTCATTTATATATTTGTTTGATACAGTTTACATTTAAATGTCTTCATAATATGTACTAAAATTTCTTCATTTAGAAAATATATACCGCTGTAGTTTTGGATGTATTCAATGCTTCATCAACCATAAAAATACTACGTCTCAATGTTAAAGAAGCAGGATTCTCTTTTAAAGCTGGACAATGGTAAAAAAAAAGTATTTCTCTAAAAAGGATTGCTTCAGTTTTAAGTATGTTCAAATAAGTTGTTAATGCTACATTAAATTATTCTTTTTCAGGGTAGATTTTTATGTACCAGGTATTTCAGAAGTTACGGGTTATAGTATGACATCTGCTCCTAATGAAGCAAAGGAGAAGGGTATTTTAGAATTGGCAGTAAAATATGGAAAATTCCCTCCAACACACTGGGTTCATAACAGTGTAAGCATTGTAAAATTTCTAATAAATTATTTTATAATAAAACTATAGGAAAATTTTACTTATACAAGACTTTACTACTTAAATTCTTACAAAAATGTTGCTTGATTTAAAAATATCTAAAGTTTTTTTCTTTATTGAAAAATGTTGGAAGTCTTCTTAAAAATAATTTTAAAATATCTTAGTATTTAGCTGTCATTTTGTGTGTGTTATTATTTTGTTAATCATATTTATATGTTAAAATTTTCTTTTTGGTGCTTTTGAAATTTGTTTTGTATGTAACACATATATTTTAAATTTATTTTAAATTTAAAGTACATACATGCTTTTTTCCCCATTAGTGTACACCTGGTGAAGAAGTACAAATACGAGTAGGAGGTGATTTTTATTATGACCCATTGTCTAACAAATTTGAAGCAGAGGCTAATTTACTACTAGTTGGTGGTGGAGTAGGAATAAATCCTTTAGTATCTATATTATGTGAATATAGAGATCTACTATTAGCAACTCATTATCAAACGGAATCAGCAATTCAACCAGGGAGAGTCCATTTATTATATAGTGCCAGGACTGAAAATGAGCTTGTTTTTAAGGTAAGGAGAAAAAAATTCTTAATTAACTATTTTCTTTAATATTAAAATTTTTATCTTTCAGAAAACTTCTATCTCTCTGTTATATGATGTAAATTATTGATTATAAATTTTATTTTGAAAATTAAATCTTTTAAGAGAAAATGTTTGTTATAATGCTGTAAAGCAATTTATTTTTCATGATCATTACAAGCAGAAATGCATTTAACATTGAATTCATGTATTAACCCGTTTTATCCTAAATTATTTATTTTGTTCAAATTTGAGTAGAATTATATTTTCTAAAGTTAGTTAAACCTAAACAAACTAAATACAACAAAATTTGAAAAATTTATATAAGAAATTTGACCTATCCTATAAATAGGACACTGGGATAAAATTTACGCTTACATGTTTTAGTGCTTTGTTCAATGATGAAAAGCTATTTCTGAGTATAAAATTTTACTTTATTTGAATAATACTTTCTTGTTTACAAAATATTTCATTTTTAAATTAAATTTCACTCTAATTTTGGTTGAAAGGTCTAAAGCAAGCCTGACAAAGCATTTTGTTACTTTTTCCACAGTATGTTTTTGGTTTTCCTTTGCAGCTCTCTCTTTGACAAGGATGTTGTTTTTCTTGCTTTAGTAAAAAAATGACCAACACTAAGAAGGTGGAATCGAGATACTAGGTCTACCTCTTGTTCTTATCACAATTTTTTTAGATAGACTGTTGTTACAGCTCTTAAGGACTCCTTCAAGTTTAGGGTTTTATCTTTGTTGAGAGTGTTGTGAATTATCCAAGAGTTTACCATAGCCATATCTAGTGAACATATCAAGAGTGGCCAGTACCACTTTTTTCCACAAATTTTAATGGAATAAAGTCCAGCCAACCAGTCGTGGTGATCCACACCTCCCATATATTTTTTGTAAGAATTTATCAAATTTGGCATTTTCACGTTAGTTTTTTCTTTGTGTACTCTTGCTCACCTCTTCACATCAAAGAATGGTTCTAAAGTGCTTAAGTTTGTAGCAACAGGGACAGTACTCAGAGGGGCAAATGAATGAATTAGCGTATTCTCGTGAATTTAGCCGTCTTTCTTTCTTCGTCATAGACTTGCATTTTTCTTAAGGACACTCGTGGTTTATCCGATTTTCTTGTATGGTTCCTGCAGCTTAAAAACCCTGTTACTAAGACTTTTCTAAAGATCAATGCTAGTAAAAAGAGTTATCAAAATATAAAATGTAACTTGAAAGATTTACAAAATTCTCTGTTAATTAATCACAACCCGAATACCAAGAAGAGTATCATTTCTTACATCAGATTCTTTACCCCAATAGAGAGAAAAATTGTAGCAATATCCCTTGCTTTTCCACAGAGAGCCCAGAGTTTATATCCAAAACGTATTGGTTTACCTTGGATAAACTGTTTCAGACTATTCCTACCATAATACAGGATGACCATTTCATCAATGCTTATGTTTGCAGAGAAATGTCCAAATTTCATTAAATTATTATTGAGTATGCAAACAAAGGCTTTACTTTGCGGTGATTTATTCTTTATCCAAAATGACTGATGTATTTTAGCTTTTTTTTTTTGCTATGAATAAGCAATATTTCCAGAGGAAGGAGGAGGGGGTTAGATACATAACTCACGCTGTAAGAAGTTAATTCATTTCCCTACATAATCCTGCCGTAAAAAAATTCACTACACACAAATAATGATTTCCACATATTTTTCAGCTGTCCTCCAAATAGGACAGTGGGATAAAATGGGTTTATAATAAGTGAAAGAAATTGTGGTGACCCCCCTGGGTCTCACCTTGAACACCAAGATTAATTTGAGGCAAAGAACCACTAAGAGCCATTTTGAATAATAATAATATTTATTTATTATAATTTTCTCAAAAAAATCTCTGATAACATATATAATTATGTTACGTCACTTAAAGGGATTTGCCTTTATATTAAATTAAATTACTAAGAATGCAATTAATTAATAATTAAGCTCAAGTAAGGTTTACCGAAATAGGAGATCCAAGAAATACACGCGTACTCGAATTCTTAACTTTCATTAACTTTAACTAAGTTGCTTAAACTGACGCTTATTTTAAGCGTACGTAAATTATATTTACCACTGGCTTATATCAGCTTTCTGGTACATCTAACAGCACGACGTCTTGACGAATCTAATCTCTTTGAATCTTCTAAAAATACATTTAAAGTTGCTGGCTCAATAGCTTTCCATCAACTCACTTGCTATCTCGCAACGTTTGACTTAAATACCTTATCTAATTTAAATATCCCGTTCATCTTTTTGGAGTTGATTGGAAATAAACGCGAATTTATATTCCCCAAAAAGACGCCTATGAAGATTAGTGGAAAGTTTCGTACAGATTCGTCACAAAATCTTTTTTTTATACTGTTTTATGTGAAGTGCACTATTTTTAAAATAAGAATACTCCTAACATTTTTTTTTTATGCTTGCTTAAAATTGTACATATTTAAGTATAAAATATGTAAAAAAATGTTTTGGAACTAAAATGGTATTTAAAAATATACATTAAAAAATAGATTTAAGCTAGTAATCTTTGATTTTTCTGCATAAAAAATAAGGCCTAATTGAATCTATTCTAAGTTAAATGTTTTAGAATGTGGAATCTTCTAAATACAAGGTAATAAAAAATTTGCCTTTTTAATGGAATTGAAATAATTTCAAAATTGAATACCATAATTTCTGGGGGAAAAAGCTGCCTCAATATAAATGCTGCACCCAAAGAAAATGACACAAAAATGCTGCATTGTTAGAACATCACAGTTACGAAACCTTGACTGTCATGATATATGGCATATCAATTAAGAAAAATGCATAAAATGAAAGCATAACTCAGGGAAATTATGTTAAAATATACTTGAAAAACTGAAAATATACTTACATTTATCAAATAAAAAAAACCAAGTATGCAATACTACTATACTATATTATAAGGAAATATTGCAATGACGAGATTATAAATTGAATGACAGAAGAAAATTTTACTTTTTGCAGCAAAGATAATTACAGTGAACTGCACATCATATGAAGCCAACAAAATCCAATTCTTCACTATCTGAATCAAAAAAGATAAAGTAAAATTTTTTTTTAAGATTTAGCACTTGGGTTTGTCAAAGGCAAAGAATATAAACATAATTAAATTTGCCAAAAAAAATTGGGCAGTTTTCTACATGGGGCAGCACAAAAATGATCCAAGCTTTTTACAATGATTAGCTGCAAAAAAAAATGTTTCACGCTCACTGAAAGTTTTATGTTTTAAACATTTAAGTTTTGAACTCAACAACATTTCTTCCAGAAATTATTGTATTTACCAGGGGTCGGTAACCTTTTAGTTGTGGTGTGCCAAATCAATCTACCAATGATCCAGTATGCCACGCAGTAGGAAAAGATTTGATTCCAGGGACAATGAAAGCAGAGTTAAGGAATAGAGATCAAGAATATAGATTTGGAATTTTATAATATTTTAATTATATGCATCATTTAAAGATTTATTAACACAAAATTATGCAACATAAAATATAACTGTTTCTTCAACATAATTAAAATTGTGCATATAAATATGTATCTTAAGAATATTTATTAAAATAAAGAGTAAATGTAAAATATGACCATTCCTTCAATATAACTAAAAAGTAAAAATTGTATACATATTATATATATTTTAAGAATATTTATTAAAATAAATAAATAATATATGTAAAATATAAGTGTTCATGCAGCTTAGTTAAATAAAATAAAATTTCTATGCTAGCCTTGCCCCTGCAAAGCTCTACTTTAATATCGCAATATCAGGATTATAATTTGTGACTTTCAATTTGATTCATGATTCTGAATTGTTAAGCAACTTTTTTAGAGAAATCAAAAGATATTTCATATGAGAAAAAATTTGCTCACATAAATAGAACCAAAAGTGATATCAGGTGTTTAGTTTGAAAATGTCTTTGTACACTTACCATGCAACATACTTTGTACCACATATGACGTCTTCACAATATAACACATATGCAAAGCAATCTTTTTGTTGTATGATTTCATCTAAGATTTTTGAAAACCATGAACATCAAGTTTTCTTTTTTTAGTCACCATTTGATCTTTTAAAAAAGGAATTTGGTATGAAATTAGATTCGCTTTCCATACCTAACTTTGCATGAGTGGGGATTTTTTCACTGAATTTATTTTCTGTCCAAATTATGCATGTTCATTGAATAACTCTATTTTTGTTTCATCAGCAAAGCATTTTCTCAGCAGAATTTTGATTCATTCCTAAAACATTAGTTTTTCTCTTACCATCAATAAGGAAAGAAAAAGCTACTTTTTTTCATATTGCAGCTATGAGTGATGTTTCATTTTACATGTATTACACAATCATTTTCATTTTCATTGAATATTTATTTGTAGCTAAGAATGGCTCACATTTAAGTAGAGGATTTTTTTTACATACAAATTGCATGCAGGCTAATTCAGCAGAATCGTTTTATGAGAGAAAGAAATATTCTTTAAAATAAAAATATGCAAGGTGTAGAGAGGAGAAAATGAGGAGTTTATCTCATAATTTTGTAGAGTGCTACTGAGAATTGCTTGGCATGCCACAGGTTGTCGACCCCCAGTATATACTTTCATTGCTGAATTATTAATAGTGCTACTAATTTTCATATTTGTGAACATTAGTTCATTTATTTTTAAATGTGTGATTTAAAATTAAACTATATTAATTAGTTAAAAATTAATACTATGTATTTATTTAAAATAGTGCATGAAGTAAAGTATGCTATTGTAAATTTTTTTTCTTTTCTATTTCTAAAATTTTAGGATACTTTCAATGTTATGGAAAAAGAGCATCCCACATTAACATGTCAGTATTTTGTAACAAGGCAACAAGAAACTGAATCAAGACCAGGTATTCATTGTGAGTTGTTTTCTGTTATAGTATTCTCAACATGCAAGATTTCTCAAATTGTGGTTTGTGTACTCTTAAGCACTGTGCACATGCATCTTAAATAGCAAAAATTATTCCATAAAATCTTTTTAACTTCCAATATACCTACCTGGTAATTTAATTAAAGGTATTCTCAAGCAATTAATGAGATTTACATCCAACTTTTTAATTAAAAAAATATCTATCAGCCAGCTGATAAAATCTGCAGACATATTAATGTAAAAACAGAAGCACACACATATGCTTCTGTGGCCGTATTTGGAACTCTTGCAAGAAATGAGAACTCTCCTGTTTCATGTAAATTTACTTTATTGCGCAGAAGGAAAGTGAGCCATTTGCTTTGAATGGTTTGAAAAGCATTGTTATATGTTGATTGTATAAAATATTAGAATGACTCACATATTTTTTATTTAAATTCATAATGTGATTGTTTTAAAAGTATTAGTTAAAAGAAATTTATACATTTGATAACCACAAATGGGTGTGCACCTTTTTAACCCGTTCAGGGTCATGATCACACATATGCTATCAAGGGTTTTTCCCTCCAGGGCCTGTGAAATCTTGAGTTTGGAATGTTTTAATAATTATTTTTATGAAGCACTAGACAGTGGTTAAAGTCTCCCCTTCCCCCTTTTCTTTAATTATGTTCCTCAAAACTTTGTATTTCAATATGTGCTTTTGGTTCCAAGTTTTTTTTTTAATTATACCCCGGATATTTATGAATGTGAACAACTGCACATGTTTACATTTTTCTAGAGAATCAGGCATTTAAAGGTTCATGATTTACTGCACTCTGAATTTCTGTTTATATTTTGACTATGTTAGAAAAATATGAAAAGCTTATTTGAGAGAGTTTATTGGGCATCAGACATTCACAATAAGAGTTTCAGTATTTATTTGTGGTTCATATTTACAACAATAATTTTAGCACTTAAGAGACTTTTAAAAAACAAATCTTTATAGAACAAATGTGATGACTCATTTTTAACAAAAAAAGAATTGTTTGTTCTTATGGCCTCATTTTTAGTTCTGTAAGAACAAACTATTTTTTTTCCTATCCCAACCAGAGTTTAAACAATCGAAAAAAACATAATATTAATGTGATTTAAAGAAGCTTTGAACAATATAAGGATTAATTTTTTAAAAAAAAGATATATTAGCTGTTATTTAAAAGATTTGTATCAGTTCAAGCCACAACAAATTTATGTGAGTAAATTTATCATTTAGAATTTGCCAGATAGTATTTTGTAAGATTTGCATCTATTTTATTTTACTCATCATGGGGAATTGAGTACTTTGTTATTAAATTGGTAACATTTTCTTTAAAATCACAATTGTTTTTTTAAACATAGCAAAAAATTTTGTACTGTATATTCAGATACTATCAGTGATATTAAATTGCAAATTTTAGCGTATTTGGTTGCATTAAAGATTTTATTTGAATTTTTAAATAAAATTAGGCTTATATCAGGGAAATTCACACGGTCCTGTGCATGGGGGTCTGGGTAAACACTACTCCTTTCTTCGTCCTGAAGGGGTTAAAATTAACAAAATGTGAAAATAATACATTTATATATTAAATATGACAAAGGCTTTATTTCAATATTTTTTTCAGGAATAGCATTTAAATTACTTTAATTATAATTTTATATATATGTGTCATCTACCAAAATTCCAGTGAGCAAATGTTCATTAACATTGTTGCCACTCACATAAAAATGAAGTAGAGAAATTATGTAATATAATTTTTGAACTAAATATGTCTTTGCAGAAAGTGGATTTACACCACTTTCAAAATAATTATATTTGTAGTTTCATTAACTGTACATAAATTTATATTGACAAAATGATTTAAATTTTTGGGAGAAAACTGTTAATAGATTTATAAAAAATTTGCAGATTGCATTTATAGTTATCTCTAATTATTTGTCAAAATTGTACTTACATCACTTTAAAAGCAAACAGCTCAATTATGTCATATAATTTTATGATTGTAGACTTGATTTTTTTTAATGAAATAAGCAACTCATATGGTCTTATAAAAGAGTTACTCTATTTTAATTACTTTTTTGTACCACTTGAAATATTCTGATCACAAATATATACTATTCCATGTCCAAAATGCTAAATTTTAACTGTGAGACTTTAAGTTTTCTTATTGTGAAATGGATACAATTTAGTTATCTGACAGAGATTCTCTGAATTACCGGGTCTGTTAAAATTTAATTTCAGAATGTTTATTCAAACCAATCAAATTTAATAACCAATGTGAAGGCATACTAAGAACTATCAGTGTTTAAAGTTATACAAATTTTAAATACCCTATTCGATTAAATTGATTTTATCCTATGTATATTCTTTAATTAATATCTAGTTATAGTGGTATGCTTTATTTTATATTTATTCCCCTCCTTCTAGATTCTCGAATAGAAGAACACAATGTTGCAGATTCTATTCAGACCTTGGGAGAAAAAACATTATGTTATGTATGTGGGCCTTCTACAATGACAGATGATGTTGCCAACTGGCTGCAAAAACTAGGTATCAAAAATGAGTACATTAGATATGAAAAATGGTGGTGATATTTATTTGTGTAAAGTTAAAAACTGTATAATTTTATAAAATTTGTATAATAAATTTTATGTATTACAAAAAAAAATTACAACATATATTGAATACTGGGCAAAGTACTTTCACAATTTATTAAGATTTGCTAAAATACAGATTACAATTTATATACATATTTTACAAAATATAAATAAACAGGGGTGAATATGTATTACACACATACAATGATTTTATCTAAGGTATATATATTTTTATCAGCATTCAAAATGTATTAGATTAGATGTTTTCAATAGAATTATGATGGAAAAAAGATATAATTTTAAGTTGAAACACAAGTAGTTAAAGTAACTTATGTATAATAAAATACCTATATTTAAAAAATTAATATATTGCAGTTATATATGTATTTATAACTGATATTCATGAAGAAAAGTAATTTCTGTAAAAAATTTACATCAAAATATTTGTCACTCTGTATATTTGGAAAAAAATGTTTTTGTTCAGAAATTTTTTAAAAAGACTAGACATTCTACTATAATTTCTGTTAAAAATGAATCGGGTAGTGAATAATTAACCTTATTAAATTTCCTACTGAGATTTTTTTTGCATTTTATATATTTATAATTAATGAACAATGACAGAACTCATACATGCTAAAAACAGTACCATTAAAATAAAATTTATCTTTCTATACATTTAGTATCAAAAATGTAAAAAATTTAATAAAATATTTTTTTTTTCAATTAGATTTGAGTACGTTTTTATTACAACAAATACTGTTAAATTTATTTAACATTGTTGTATTTGCAAGAGAAGAAAAATTAAATAGAATAGTATGTAAGGTACACTTGATAGAAATTAGCTGATTTAAAAAGAAAACCTATAGAATCCCCTTTGTGAAATATATATGTAAAAATAATTTTATATGAATTTGAACTTTTGCTTCAAGTATATGACAAACCTTCTTTAAATGCTAAAAAATTGCTCATTTTTCAAAATGGTGTTAAAACTGAATGTTTGATAATAAAATTTTGAAAGTTAATTAAAAACTTATCCCAGCAAGATCAGCATTTAAATGGATACATGACATATCCTTGCTCCTTAGAAAGTCCCATTAAATGTTTTAAACATTAGGGAAAATCAGAAGGAAGCTTGCACAATTCAAAATTTTGTGGGAGAAAATGTATTTTTGTATGTTGTGTGAACTACAACATTCCAGTTATTTTTTTTATTTGAGAAATTGATGGAATCTGTTCAGTATCCAGTACCAGTTTATAAAAAAGTCATTTTATCTCATAACGAATGATGCAAGTAAGGAGCATGCAGCAAGAAATTAAGATTCTAATCATTCCTTGCTAATATAAATAACTTCAAAAGATATTGGATAATTTTTATTTTTGCTTCAAGTTAATTGAGTTATACTGTGTAAAATGTCAGTCTTTAAAAAGCAACATTTTTTTTCATTTTGAGTTTTCTAAAGATCAATGAGATACATTAGCAAAGAAATATGGAGTATGCAAACTTTCTATCTTTCATTTGTAGAACACAATATGAAAAAGGTAACCATCAAATACTATCAGGTACACCATCTCTTGCATAATCTTTAAACTATTAGGAATGATGGCACTAGTAACACAAAGTATCATTTAGTATAATATAGGCAGAAAAAAAATATTTTAGTAATATATTAATGGGAAATATTTTAGATTTAAAAAGGCTGTCAAGAGATGAAAAAAAATACCAGTTATGTAGTATGAAATGTTGGCGGTTTTTCAAAAGTAACTATGGAAATGTCATTTCAGACCTTTTCAAGGGTGTAATGGGATCTTGGTGCATTCATGAACTCATGCAGTTTTATTCTTCAACCCGATGTATATAAAAAAACAAGCAAAAAATGCTTAAGTAGACCAAAATTTTCAGAGAAATTTATCCTATCCAACATACTTGGAAAAATTATCAAATGGCAAGACTTGGAACTGAAGGCCTGGATTCATTAATTTGAAAATTTTATCCAAAAAGGCTTTGGTCTCTAGATTGGAAAATTCTGATGATATGATTTGAAATCTTTGCAATGATGGAAGTCAAATACTTACAATTATTTTAGAGAAATTTGTACTTATTACTTGCAAGGTATTACAAATTTTGAATCTAAACATAAAAAAATGAAGTTATGGGTGTTTTTTAGAAGCTCTTAGAAAAAATAAATAGTAACAAAGAAAATTTTTTGAATATGTAAAATTCAATGTTAAAAAATTAGACAAAATTCACAAGCAAAAAGCAAAAGTATACTGTATTCTTTCAACTAAAACTAAATTTAGCATCAGATTTTTTTCTACTTGAAATTTTTTTTTTAAAGACATATATTTCTCTTCATAAATTAATTTATTGATAAAATATGCCCCCTCCCCACACAAAATACTTTAATAGACTTACATATATAAATTTTTTTTACAGAATTGTAAGAACACTTACTCTCATAAAACTGCAAAGAAACAAAGCTAGTGAGCATAATTATGTGAAAATTGCTTTTATTTCCAGCACTCAGGATAAACTAAACACCTAAGACTTCATATTACTTAGTTTGAATTAAAAATTAATTTAGGTAAAATATGCAACATTATACATAAAGCATCCCTGCTCCTGAATTACATTTATCACATTAAATCAACAGTTCTCAAAATGTGCATTGCTGTGTCTTTACAAGAGTGCTGTGAATACTTCAAAGCTTTTAATTCATTTGTGGTAAGACAAGATGCCTAAAGCACCATTGAAGGAAAGGTTTTTCAAAAACTAGAAGGTATTAGAATTGGTGTTTGTTATACTAAAGAAATATACAATGGCTGTGATGTAATGTTCTATCATGTACATTTGAATTCCAAATGGAAATTTATATTATTTCTAAAGAAAGACACAAAGATTTTTGTAATGAAACTATCATATTTTGCAATATTTTCAAAAGCTGAATGCCTTGAATTTCCCTCTGGAGGGAAAAAATGTACTTTTTGAAGGGAAAAATTTCAGCTTCTATATAAAATTCTTGTAACAGTAATTTGAAGCTGAATTTGGATTTCAATTAAATATACGCATAGTTTTTACAGATGTTTGATTTATTTTAATGTGTTTTTTTTAAATGATTAGTCATTTACTTTGGGGTAAGGTTCAAAAGGATGCAACAAGTTTTAAAAGTTTGAGAATTGTTACATTTAAATACAGAATTAGTTGAATTTTATATCCTAGCCACATCCATCTTCTTCACTGGCCCAGCAGCCCCTGGCCTTCCTCAGAATTCCTCTCCATCCCATTCTGTACTTGGCTAAGGTTTTGCAATACATTCAAATACATTTTCACTAAATCAACTTTCTACTTCTACAAAGAAACCAGCTTTAACATAATTCATTATGTACATCTTAAAAGTCTTTAGAAAAAAATACCTTATTTTTGTAAACTAAAATATAAGTGAACATTTATGCTAAAAATATAAATTTTTATTTCACACATTAATTTAAAATGTATTCCTATGGAAGAATTTTTAAATTTAATATACAGAACGGTTATAAAGTGTCAGGTCATTCAATTAACACTTAAAAGATGTTTTTTAAAAGATTTCTCTTCACTTCAATGTACATTTATTGCATGTTTCCTACAAAAATATATCCCGACATTGTGTAATTGGTCATTCTTGAATTTATGATTTGGTAACTTCAGTTTTTTCTCTCTCCTTAAACAACATTGCAGTATATGCAATTCATACTTTCTGTTATGTGTATATATTATGCATCTATACAAATGTATCAAGAGTGCATTCGTATTCATAAATCAAAAGCAATTACATGTATAAAACAATATTTTGTTTAAGAAACTCAAGTTAAAGAAATAGCAATATTTTTTTCCTAATCAAAACAGGGAAATTAAAAGTATTCTTTTTTACATACAGTTATAAACATACAGTCCTGTGTTTTCAGAAGTGATGATTCTTTATACAGTGAAATACGTTTAACACGAAATAATACAATAGTCCTGACAAACTACTACGCATTCTCATGCTTTTTTTCGCTTAACACAAAAAGATTTCACTTCTGGAAACAAACAAAATATTGAAAACAGCCACATAGGCAAGATTTAAGAGGGGTTTTAAAATGTTGCTGTATTATTGGACTGTATAATCGAAAAAATTCGTTGCAGTAGATGATAATGCATACACAGTCCCAATTATGACATACAAAGACATTTTGGAGTTTGTTCAAAGCTTAAAAAATATCACTGATACAGATTCTGAGGATGAAAATGAAATAAATATGCAGCTTCTGTTCTCATGTCATCCAAAATGAGGAACGTCATGAAAAGTATGTGCAGTTCGTTTGACGAACATTCCAATAGAGAAAAGAATAACAAAATGGACGACATCAAGCAATTGCATGTTATAAAAGACAATGCAAAGAAAAATACTAGATTATTTTCCAAAAACTCAATAAATGCTTTGTTTTTCAAAAAACTTGAAAATTATGTATTAAATTTCATGAAGTTTTTGAAAACGTTATAGTTTCATTGATTTTTATGAAAATATATGCATATATATAATATCTATGTAAATAAAATGTACTGTAATAAGCTTAATTTTTTTTAATATATATTTATTTTTCTTGTAATATCCTTTATGAAAAAAGTTCAGTCCCCCCTCAGTTTCGTGTTAAACGATTTTCACTGGATATTTCTGTAATATCTAAGAATTTCTTTTTGGTTATTTTTCCTTTAATTTTATGAATTTATTAAAATACAACAATATTTAATGCATACAAACATTTTATATTGTTATCTAAAACACCTGAGTTAAATGATACATAAAAAAATTCAATCTAGTAATCCTGAGGAATGGACGGTGAATACCTTTGCAGAAATTTTTTAAATACTTCTTGGGTATCCCCAAAATCAATTTAAATATAAGGCATTATAGTAAATGATAAAAATAAGTTTATGAAATGATTATGATGGTTTGTACATGATTATTTATTGTACTTTAGATAAGGCATAAGATTTTCTTTAAAACTACTATGTAATGCAAACATATTAAAACTCTTAACATTTTAAAATTGTGTAGGAGTATCAAAAAGATTGGTAACAAGAGCTCTGAGGGATGTGTAAATTATCCATATGAATAAAAACTTTTCTTAAGCATCTTTTTTGCATCCAAACAGTGCCAGTAAAGAGCTAGTTCACCAGTAACATAACTAAATTTAAGTTACAAAATGGCTGAGTTCACAGAAACATGGTCTGCAATTGAAATAAAAAGTGTGATATGATTCTTTGCATTTTTTAAAAAATTCTCTAGCTAAAATTCATCGGCAACTAGTACAAGTGGAATTTAACAAAAGCAGAACAAATGTAGGAGATGAAGAAAGAGCAGGACAACCAAGCACATCCACTGCAGATGACAATGTTTGCCATGTTGAAGCTTGATTCAAATGTATGATCATTATAGACTTAATCATGAAGAAAGACGGGAGGTCAGCATATCTGAATCAATGCTGAGGTTCAGCAGGCCTTCTTGATGTCATTTCTAGGATGCTGGTTTTGATGGTTCAATGTACCAATAAAACAAATGTCTTGATTAGTATGGTGACTATGCACAAAGCAGAGAGATGTACCTGTACCTTCCTATATTGTATATATATAGTATTTCCTGAATTAACATTTACTCTGAATGGGCTTGTTACCTTTCTTTTTGAAATCCCTATGTAGATGTTTATTATTCATATTAGCTTGGTTTTTAAATGCATTTACATTGATAAAAATATAATGAAATTATGTGTGAAAATAATAAAACTATGACTATTAATGGAAAATTATACTTATATTGAGATTTCATACCTTTAAATACCGTATTTACTCAAATCTTTGCCGCACTTTTTTCCAATATTAAAGCTATTGAAAATTGGTTGCAGCTTCGAATTGAATTTTTAGAAAAATCATTGGATAGGGCAATTAGAAGAATTACACAGGTTCTAAACTATTTTTCATTTTCCACAAAGACTTGTTGAGAATTTGGGGTGCAGCTTAGATTCAAGTAAATATGGTATATTTTTATAAAGGATTTTTTTTTTTGCCCCCTAAAACCAAAAATTTATATTTAAAGATATTGAAATTTACTTAACATCAAATGTAAGCAATTTCATTATTTGAATTAATTTTATAAAAATTTATTTTTTACATGCAAATGATGAATTTAATTCATATTTCAAAACATTGATCACACTAAAAGGAGAATACTGCATTTTTTTATTGCTAATAATAAAAATGCTCATTTTTAAATATTACTTAAAAAGACAAGTATTTTATTTTTTTCATAATTAAACATTTTAATATAGTAGAAGTTTTAGCACATTGGTCAAATAACTGACAATATATAATTGCTAAATTAAAAAAAAAAATGTCCTCTGTTTTTTGTCATTACCTTTTTTTCACTTATTTCAAATTTTTAAGAAATAATGGTAACAGTTTAAAAAATTAAACTATAGTTAGTTTAACAGAGAGATATTTGGAAATATAGTGGATTACACTTTTAACTTAGAATAGAGCAAACTGGATAAAAAATTTTAAAAAAATATCACTTTTAATAAATTCCCAATTGTTTCTGATTAAAAAAAATATTAATTGATCGAAATTTTTTTAAAATATGCTTCTGTTAAGTTTTGAATTAATGAATCTGTATACAAATTAAAATCAATTCAAAATATAGTTGATCAGCTTTACGATTAAATTTCTAAAAAAAAAAGGCTGTTTAAAGGTAAGAAAAGTTTAGGACCTGTGCTAAATATTAAAAATACACAAGAACGATAATAAATTAATTTACAAATGTGGAAAATTGTATGTACAATTCTACAAAAGTTATCTATTCTTAAACTATAAACAATGATCACAGACTACAAACCCTATTATAAAAGCCCTGACACTTTTAGAGTGCTAAAATTTTCTTCTAAATATTATGGCATACTTCGCTTTTAAAAGCAACACACCATTACACATAAGTAGCACAAATATTTCAGTAATTTTTAGGCATTTACAAACTGCTTTAAGCAGTAACAAATTATTTTTCTTTGGAATAATAATTATTCCTCCAAACACATTGCAGACATTAAATGTCAAAGTCATTCAAATAAATCAATCACATGCATTCAGGAATGTTTTTCATTCTTTCATAGCTAACTCTTTGGTACACCATCAATAAATAACACTGAAATGAATCACTCTTTTATAAAGAGAGATCATTAACGAAACAAAATAAGTTCTCTTAATCTTATTAAGAGAAGCAATTTTGTTTAAATAGAATATAAAGGAGTTCATTGACTCTCCTTTGTTTCACTAGAAAATTTACATATAAACCATGGCAAGAAATGTCAAAAGTTAAGATGACTATTAATCGATGCATATATTATCATACACCATATGAATATCAATAAAATTATTCATGTAGTATGAAATATTTTCACACAATAACAGCTATTCAAATAACATGAGTAAAAAATGTAATTTTCAGTGCATATAATAAATCATCAAATGATTTCCTTACATATAAAATTTAGTTAAATTTTATCAAAGGATGTAAATTTATACTATCAAATCTTCTTATTATGATAGCTGTTTACAAACATCTGAATGTATAACATTTTTTTTTATACCATATAATCCTGTTATGTAAATAACAACCCATATTTGATAAATGTTGTTGAATACTTCATAATTTTTCCAACTAAAATTTTTTCTGATTCTTTAAAATAATTAAATGAATGCTTTCTACCAAATCAATTTCGAAGTATTTAAATTGTAAAAAATGTTCATATAACTTTATAAAAATACAATAAAATAAAATATGATACAATAAAAATATTTCAAAAATGCTTGATATTTTAAAACTTATTAATAACTAAAATTATAGGATTTTCAGGTCACACTATTATGAATGAAACTAGGGTTATAAATTTATAACACAGACTTATTTCACAGATATAAAAAAGATAATTCTAATAAATAACATATATTATACACCTGAAGATTTTTTTATCAAAAAACAGCATTGTATGTAACAGAGTTTTCATTTTCACAAACATTTTGGCAATTTTAGTATTGCCAAACTCTTCTAACCAACAATAACATTCCTATATTACCTACTTGAATATAATTTATATATATATTTTATTTGCAAAAAAACTATGTTATGCACTGGTTATATTTTAGATATACTAACCTTACAATTGAATTGATAAATCAATGTGGCACATGATATGTCGTCTTAAACTACTCCGTTGAGAAAATGTTTTACCGCATTTTGTGCATTTGTGAGGTCTTTCTCCAGTGTGAGTGACCAGATGAATTTGCAAATGACTGGAATTATTGGTTGAATAAGGGCAAAGACTACAACGATGCCTTTTTGCTGGACTGCTTCCCCATCTGAGTATATTATTGCGATTTCTTGATTTCACATCAAACGATGAAAAAAGATTTTGATACTGATACAATTGCACTCCACCTAATAAAACTGGAAAAAATATTTATGAATATGATACATTCATAAACAATTACAATTAGTACATATCGATATTTATTTTAACAAAAAATAAAATGGCTGCTTTATTTAAAATTCCAAAACATACTTTTTTACATATTTATATAAATAAGTTACATATATAAATAGCTATATAATATTTAAATAAATTTTCACAAGTAAGACTTACTTAAATTTAAATATAGAAAAAACTAAATATATACACCTAAATTCCTAACTAAAAAAGTAACACAAATATTGTATTCAGCACTAAAGTTCACTAATTCTTAAATCAAAGTTTTCATTCTAATTATAATAAAAATTAGATAAAAATATTTTCAATTATTTTTTTATAATGTCATTTTTAAAACTTTCTGGTTTTTAATGCTAGGCATACAATAAAATTATGTTTTAAATTGTACTTTATACAATATTTTTTTAATATAAGTAAATAATTTGTGTCTTAAATATAGTTAAACATTCAGTAAAATGATAAACTTATAATACCATAGTAAAATTATGAAAATATATTAAAAGCTCTTTTTAGAAATAAAAAAAAGAGTTGTTAAAATGTGTCATCAAGTTTTATATTTATAACATTATACTTAATGTAAATAAGAAATACAGCAATAAAAGTAAGACATTTTATTTCACAATTTTAAAAAAAGAATTTGTAAAAGGTGATTCAAAAATATTTGGAAAAAAAAATGACTTTTCTCTAAAACATTTTTGACCATCAATAATTTTTAGACACAGGGTCTTTCACTCCTGTTTCTTAATATTTAAATGTATGCAAACACACACAAAAGAAAGCCATTTAAAAATAAAAACTACTTAGTAATTGTAGTTCTTTATACAGGAAGGCAAAATTAAATTTTGAACAACAATAAAGGGATCAAATAATATCTGAGTAGAACATTATTTTCTCTTCCCCCTACAATAAACTACACAAAATTCATTAGGATTCAATGAACTCCAACGTACAAATAATCAAGATCAAATCAAGAATAAGTGGTCCACAAGACTTAATGCTTGTGACATATAAAAATACATGCCACATCCCTTGGAAGAAATAAGCCATAAATATACCAAAATAGCAATTAATCACACACAGTTGAGAACTACAAGAGAGAGAGAGAATTTGTGAACACATTTGTATTTATTTCTAAATTTCACATAATATAAGATCAGTTATAAAGCAAATTCAACTCAAATATAGATATATTTAACAATCTTAAATAACTTTCTGATGTATATTCTTTCATAATTATTTAACAAATCATCCATTTGAATCAATATACTGCTAGTACCCTCACTGAGATACTCATAAATATAAATAATTAATACAACAGACAGGTGAAAAAATTATATACATCTTTTACTATAGTTTTTAAAACATTTCTCTTAAAAGCAACAACTAAATAATAAAAAAAACTGATTAATAGTTCATTCAAATAATAAATAGAATATTTAAACATGATTTTAGGCAGAAATTAACATGATAATATTCACTTGCAATAAATTCTAATATTTGAAATTCTCAATAACAAAAGCATCAAAATAATTATGTATATTATTGCAATTATTTTAATCATTGGCACATTTAGTAAAGTACCATTCCTAGATATATTGAACTTCACACAAATTTTGCATTCACATGTTTTAACAATTTCACCAAAAGAAAAAAAATTTCTTTTGCTAATTGCACACATGCTAGATTAAACTTTAAAATAACTTCCAATAAGGTAATGCAACCATTAAACATAAAAATTTTCAACATATTTTTATACAAATGCATAAAATAAAATGAATCAAGGAACATCTTCAAGAATATATATTATGGCCTAGTATATTAAATGAATTATTTTTACAGATTTAAAAAATAAAACTTCAAAATTAATACTCTTACGATGTGTGATGGCTGAAAACTACTTTTTTTTAATCTAAGCAAATACATAAAGAGTCAACATTTATAACAACAAACATTTCAAACTTTCTTCGTTATTTACAGCAATTTTTATAAGCCAAGTATATAAAATTAAGAGCCAATAAATTTTTTTTAAAATTCAAAACAAGTTCTGTAATTTAAAAAATATACAAAAATAAATGGCATATCAAAGTATATTAAAAAAATTTGTGACAGAAATAAAAAAAATAAATAAACATACAATGAACACTAAATTCTTTGTTTTTGATGCGTTGTTGTATGTCTAAACAGAGTTGACCTCTGAGCAAATCCTTTTGCACAAGTTGGACATTTAAAAGGTTTTGAACCAGTATGAGTGTTCAAATGTGCTTTATAATTAGTAGTATAAATAGTATAATATGGACAAATTGGACAGCAATGAAATTTTCCCTTTTTAATTTTTGACTCATACAGTCCAAGTGAATGTGAGATTGTTGAAGAATGTTGATTCACATAAAATCTTTTACTATGAGCTGAAAAAAAAAATAAATACGATTTTTATTAATTGAAAAAATGTTACGCAAATTACAAGAAAATAGAAGATAAATATTCACTAGATATAAAACAGCATATTTTCAACAATAATTGTGTGCTGGTATATAATGATGTTGAAACACATAACTTCAACAACATCATGATGAATTTTATACTATGCAAATAGCAATTACAATAATGCAAAAAACTCTGGAAAACAAATAAATGTTCTAGATTTTCTCCAGTTATCAGTCAAATAACTATCTCAAGAAAAAAAGCAGCTTAAAGACTACTCTCATGTATCCAATTTCTAATAAATATTAAATTTAAAATCAAAATGTTAAAAAAAAATTCATTACCCAAATAGGATTTTTATAACAAAAAATACCCAGATATTGAATACAACAATTTTAATTTTTTCCAAATTTAGTAATTTATATAAAACATGCGCACATATATAATACACATAAGTTTTTCAGGTAATTCAGGAATCCCAGACGAGTAGTTCAGTATAAAAACTAACTGCTGCCAGTGATCTATTAAGTAAAAAGAAACTCATCACATTTCAATTTCATACTGTTACAGAGCAATACCAGTAAAAAATATACATCATTATCAGAATAAACAGACAAGATAAATCTAATGAATAAAATCATATAAAAAAGGAAAGAACAATTGATACTAAAGGAATATTAAACATTTTGAAAAGCTGACTCTCAGCAATTATAACAAAAACAAATAATATTTTTCATAAATTTTATATGTAGCCAAAGTTTAATTATTTAATAATATCGATAAAATACACGATACAAAATGATTTATAATTTTAGATGTGTAAAACAATAAACATGTAAAAATAAAAAAATTCCTCAAAGACTGATGGAAATTTGCTTTTACACAATAAGGGATGACACACGAAAATGCATACATAATATTAAAATAAAAATCCTAAAATAAGAAAAATGATTTAAAAAAAACAACTTAATTTAGTATGCCTATGTTAAAAGAAAGGACTTCTTTTCCCAGGAAATGATTTTAAAAACTTATTTAAAGAATTAAAAATATTAAAGAGATTATTTTATCAATCATTATTTTATTCCTCAGATATATTCTGAATCAATTTAAAGAGCTAAAATAACACATCACTTATTGTATTTTTTAGTTAAAATTTAAATACATATATATATATTATTATTATTATTTTTAAGAAAAATTCATGAAGCTTCTTTTTAACAACAGTCTTAAAATTTTAATCAAAATAAATAAATAAAAATAGTAGGCAATTTTGATAGTTTTCACTTCAAATATTCATTCTGAGATGCATATTTTAATGGGACAAGATATTTTTAACTATTATTACAGGTAAAATAACACTTTAAAACTAAAAATTCAGATTTTCTACAAATTGAAATGAGAAAAGTACTGAAAATTATTTCAATAAGATAAGTTGCAAATACACTTCATTAATAATAAGAGAACATTGTTGTAAATTATTGTCCCCTGTGTGGGGAGGAGCATATCAGTCACTGTGCTCAGACCCCCGTGGAGTGTATCCCGAAGAAAACGAAATGTAGCAGATCCTAAATAGAATCGGAAACTTGGCTTCAGCGCGTTTGGTCGCTGTTGTTTATCGCAGATATTTTCTATTTAAAATCTTGATCTTGGCTTCGACTTCTAGGAGTGCTGTTATTTTCTAGAATAATTTCAGTCTAATAGTTAAATTGAGGATTTAATTTTTGTAAAATTATTAAGTTTTGTTTTATTGAAGTTTATCAAAATGTTATGAATAAATCCAGAAAAAGACAAACTTGGACTCCAGTATCTATGTACCACACCACACACATTTAACTTTAAATATATTTGAATTAAACAAGCTTAATACATACAAGTATAAGATGCATTTTATTGGGAAAAAAATGGTAAAAATTCAAGACCAAACAACTTTTCTTTTCATCTGATTTTTGCTAGAGTTTGATACTTTTAAACTTTATATTTTTACTTCGGTTTGCATAATTTAAGAGCCATAATAATGCATAATGGAACTACAGCATTAGAAAAAAAAATTCTAATAAAATAATTTATGAAATAAAATATTTAATATATATGTGTGTGTGTGTGTGTGTGTGTGTGTGTGTGTGTGTGTGTGTGTGTGTGTGTGTGTGTGTGTGTGTGTGTGTGTGTGTGTGTGTGTGTGTGTGTGTGTGTGTGTGTGTGTGTGTGTGTGTGTGTGTGTGTGTGTGTGTGTGTGTGTGTGTGTGTGTGTGTGTGTGTGTGTGTGTAACTCAAATGTTTTATTTCAAAACCACACTCCAAAAAAAATCTTTGTTTATTTAAATTACTATATTATCAGAAAGCAAAGCAAAAAATATTCTCAAAATAAATACACATAAAATAATGAAAGGATTTGGCTCATACTAAGTAAAACTAAATAGTTTTGTATTCAAGAAAACAATACTTTAAAAATGTAAATCATACTTAGTTCCATTATCAATGTGTTAATTTAGAATTACTTTTATATCTGTGTATGTATTTAAAAAACAAAGTATTTTACTAACTATTATAAGCTGAATTATATATAAATTTAAAGATACACATTTCATTCTCTGTTAACATAATATTAAGCAAGTGAAAGCTTTTGCATATTTCCATTTCAATTTCATTAAATGCAATTCAAAATTAAACTGCACATTTATAAAAAGTCTTGATACCATTTCTTTTATATACACTATTAAGTTATAAGTATACTCTAAATTTGCTAAAATGTATTTTTAAAGGCTAATTGTATTTTCACAACCCTCTTAAATACTGAAAACTTGATAATGCACTCCCCCTTTCATATTTGCAGAACTTATATTTAATAGAGATTAAAGAATTTTTTTCATTTGTTTTACATGGAATTTCATACAAGTTTTTAAAATGGATAATGCTGTTATAAATTTTAAAATCCTTAAATGTTTTTGCTACTTTTCATATTGTTTTGTACACTTGCACCTACATATATAATTTGAATTAAACTCTTAAGCATTAACATTATGTAGCTTGTAATTTGTTTAAGCACCCAACATTTCCTCATAATTAAATATCCTGAAACAAAATGAATTAATTAATACTTCCTAACATTTAATTATTATTTAATTTAATCTTCCCTGATTAGTTTTCATGTTCAAAAGAAACATATCTTTAATACTTTATGAAACATAAATAATGTATACTTTTTTTGTTTAACTTCAAATTATTCTACAAATATCTTTATTAAATTATACTTTCAGATGTGCAATTCAAATTTTCTTTTCATTGGCAATATAATATTGCAAATGTAATAATGCTATTTTAAAATGTCACAGATAAAAATGAATTAATTTGAATTAAACTCTTAAGCATTAACATTATGTAGCTTGTAATTTGTTTAAGCACCCAACATTTCCTCATAATTAAATATCCTGAAACAAAATGAATTAATTAATACTTCCTAACATTTAATTATTATTTAATTTAAGCTTCCCTGATTAGTTTTCATGTTCAAAAGAAACGTATCTTTAATACTTTATGAAACATAAATAATGTATACTTTTTTTGTTTAACTTCAAATTATTCTACAAATATCTTTATTAAATTATACTTTCAGATGTGCAATTCAAATTTTCTTTTCATTGGCAATATAATATTGCAAATGTAATAATGCTATTTTAAAATGTCACAGAATGTACATAAAAAAAATAATGAAAGTAGTAAAAGTCAATATAAATTATTGAAAAATCACAAAAAGAACAGCAATATATAAATACAGTTAAAAAAATTAAGTAATTTCAAATAAGAATTAAGACATTATATGAGAAATAAGATGACGTTGCAGGTTTCCTTTTTGAGTAAATCCTTTACCACAAAATGAACACACAAAGGGTCGAACACCAGAATGCGTTAGAAAATGCATATGCATATGACCGGCATTATTAGAAGAATATGAACACTGGGAGCATTTATGCCTTTTAATTACTCCAGATATTTGTTTGGAAGAATTTCTTGACATTGGTTCGTTATAACAGCTGAACTTGTCCTGATCTTCATGCCCTCTGAATACTAAAAAGAGTACACTAGTTTAATATTAAGTATTTGTTACATAAACATATACAATAAAACTGTTATATATATAATATTTCATGAAAAGATCTGCATTTTAAAAAAATAAATGATCAATATTCATAAAATACTTTTAATATTTGATTCCATGCCAATCTCAGATTTCAGTTAAAATATACTTTCTTTTTCAATAAATAATAATCCTTGGTATTAGTAGTTTTGGTCTGTTAGTTGCAAAGTTATTTGATGAAATGATTCTCAAAGGCTTCAAGTTCCTTAATGGACAATTTAAGTAATTTACAAAAATGTTTTCGAAACACAGGGGTCCCCCCCTTCTCTCCTCATATTTTATAGCTTTTTAAAATGTTTTGAAATTCTCAAGCTGAAGTTGTTAAAAGACAGTGAAAGTCTCATAAGTACATGGTATATTATGTATTATACCATTGATCAATTTTGTAAAATCAATCATTGCCAAATGCAGTCATCCCATATGTGAACAAGACTATTGTGTTTGTGTGTACATGTTTTTACTCATGTTTCATATGGAAACATTAATATTTCATACACAAAACTTATACATGCAAATATGTATATTACTTCAAATCAAATACTTTTTTTTTTGATAAATCAATTTTTTTAACCATTACATAATTTATAATACTTGTAAATAAATAAATAACATATTTAATTACTCAAATGAGAAAATCATGCGACATATTTTATATGCTTATATGATGCTTTATATCAACATGCTCATTCATATATGGCTAAATGTTAAATTCACATTTTGCAGTATATAGAACACATATAATATATTTCCACTGTGAAAAATATCCGGTTATATATAGTGTGATATGTTGAAAAGTCTATTAATAAACAAAAAAAAAATATGTTATACTAATTGGTTAGAGGTACCATGAAGCCAAATATACAGAAAATATACCAAATTCTGTTCTGTAATTTTGTTTGCATGTATAGTCAGATATCATCCCCAGTGTTCATATTAGAGAAAGCTCATAAAACAATTACCATCCCATGGTCCCAATAAGATAAGTATTAAACACTATTTAGAAGAATATTTTTGTGAGAAATAAAATAATTATAGATTGGAAAGAGAACAATTATATTAAACAAAAGTGAAATGTTCAGTAAAAACTTGTGTAGCTTCAATCTTCAACTTTCCTGATTTGTGACTTTGTAGACTAATATGGAAATAATCAAAGACAAAAAGAGTACATTATCTACCACTTCAAAATAAATAAGACGACAAAAAATATCTGAGTATAAATGAAGCAAAGCATAAACAATTGTACTTACAATAGAATTCAAAAAAGAAATGATAATTTTTTCACTGAAATAAGTACAAGAACAAAACTTCATGATGGCTTAATTATTGCAAGAAGTAAATAATTTGCCTCTTGATTGAGTAGTATAAAAAAAAAATTCTCAATCAAAATACAAATTATTTACTTCTTGCAATAATTAAGCCATCATGAAGTTTTATAATTGTACTTATTTCAGTGAAAAAAATTACAAATTACTGTTGTTGTTACTTAATTTTACGTAACAATGTATTCTAGCAGTAGGAATTTTTTTAACTTCAATATAATCATACGAAAAATCTTTTAACAAACTACATTATTTATACAGAGAAATACATTAAGTAAAATTATTAATTGATGTATATTTGGAATCAATTGATACACCTACATACTTAAATGTCTTCCAATTGTGGGAAATCCTAAGTAAAAGTATGTTTACATTGATCACAATATATTTTCAAAGTATTTTATGAAAATATTGACAGCAGGATATATACAATATTCATTGAGACATGCATACATTTTAATTCCATAATTTTCATTTATTATTTTTTTTTATATTAAGCTGAACCAACCAAATATGATATGCATAAAAAGCTCAATTATAGATCTAATTGATACTAAGCCGAAATCAGCAAACTGAATTTTCTGGAGTATCAATATTGTATTAATTTATATATCAGACACTAATCATACAACTTGAAATGAAATGATTTTAAACAACTACAAATATATTTGAGATCATTGATATGTCAAGAAAAAGACAGATGCAAAATTTGTGGAATTTCAATAGGCTATTGTGGGACTGAGGCTACAGTCAGATGGTCACACAAAATTATATGAAATAAGAATGAGAATATATTAGAAAATGAGAAAAATATACACACAAATAATTTTTTTTCATACAAAACTCATCAAAATTATACTTAACAAGTCCACAACTAATCTATTTATGCCTAAAAATACTTCAGGTTGATTTTTTTTACATTGCTGCAGTATTAAAATTTAATTTTTCACTCATTTTACAAACAAAATTCCAGTATTACTTGATTATCCTCAATTCCAGTTTTAGCATTCAGTATGTTTTTCTGGTATACACAGTGGTGGCTTAAATTGTGGACACTTTTTTAAATTGTTTTTTTAAGTTTGTATATGCTTATAGAATATTTTAAGCTGCACAAATTGGTAAGTATTTTACATAATTTTAAAGAGATTTTAATACTGAATTCAATACAAAAAAGAAAATTCAAACATTTGCACCTCAAAAAAAAAGTTATATGGCGATAACTATCAATATACATTGGATAGCAGTGAGTTATCAGAGCTTAGTGAGGGTGCGTCTATTCTTTATTAAAGCTTCAAATCGATGTTTCATTGTGCTGAAAATAGTTTTAAGCTCTTCCTTTGTTATAACTAGATGCCTTTTTATTTCATGTTTAACTCATTCGGACAAGAGTTTTCAAACGGCACCACAAAGTTTTCAATAGGATTGAAGTCAGGACTGTTTCCTAGCCAGCACAACAACGCAATGATCTTAGAACAGTACCAGTCTTTCAATTACATTATGGTGTGGCAAGGAGCAGAATTTTGCTGAAAAATAAATGAAGCATTGTTGGTAAATAGATCCCTGTTGAAAGGCTGAAGTTTGGGTTCTAGTATGGCGCCAATGTATTTTATGACATTCAGTGTTCCATCGATATGAAGGCGGCCGATACCATCTGCTGATATGCATGACTAAATAATAAAACTATGCGAGTACTTCACAGTTGTCTGGATGTAGTCAGGATGCAGCGATTCTGGTTTTTACATCTTACATATTTTAGGCTATCACTACTTAAAAACGATATTTTAGTTTCCTCCCTCCATATAAATTGTGAAAAATAATTATTTGTCCAATTAATGTGTTCCATTACCCACTGTAGTCCCTTTCATTGCTGCTGTAAACTAGGATAGGGCTTTTTTCGTGGAATTCTACCTTTTAGTCTTACATCTGCTAATCTACTTCTTGTTGTTTTTGAATTGACAAATAACAGAGAGCATCACTAAGATCACTTCTGATGGATGTCCATGAAATTCTTTTATCTCTTAAACACAGTATTTTTATTCTTCTGTCATCAACAGATGTGGTGCACCTTTTTCTGCTTTTTTTTAAATGAATTTGTCTCCTGACATCTTAAACAAAACTTTCAGTTTGCAAATGTAGTCACTGAACTACCTACCTACTATGTAATTTTAATAAAGGAAATAACACTTTCTCATCATACATGTGTCCAATTTACTCTTTTATTTGATGTCATTGCTTTTTGACTAAATATCACTGTTATCCTGGCTAGGAAACAGTCCTGACCTCAATCCTATCCAAAACGTGTGGCACCGTTTGAAAACTCTTGTCCGAATGAAATAAAAAGGGACTAATTGAGGATATAATTGTTTCCTGGTATCATGTAATAATGAAGGAAGAGCTTTGAACTATTTTCAGCTCAATGAAACATCGATGTGAAGCTGTAATAAAGAATAAATGCACCCTCACTAAGCTCTGATAACTCTGCTATCATCGCTATCCAATGCATATCAACAGTTATCACAGCATAACTCTTTTTTCATTGCAAATATTTGAATTTTCTTTTTTATACTGAATTCAGTATTAAATTCTCTTTAAAATGATATAAAATACTTAGCATTTTGTGCAACATAAAATTTTCTATAAGCATACAAACTTAAAAAACATCACAATTTAAAAAAGTGTCCACAATTTTGGCCACCACTGTATATATTTAAGGATTAACACACCAATAATTTAATCCACACATTTTTCAAAATGCAAAAATTTACATTTATTATGTTTAATTATTATTTCACTACAATCAATGTATTTTTTAAGTGTTTTCTCCCCTTACAACAAATGATGATGGATCTAAAATTTACTAATACATATAAGAAAGAAAGTATTAAAATTCTTCAGAAATCTGGAGATTTGCCCCCAAAAAGATGCTTAAGTTTTACATGCATATGGTCTTTCAGCAATTATGATATTTTTATTTTTAATATAATTTATGAATGAAACAATGATAATGATCCATAAAATGAGCAAATGAAAAAATCTTTCCTTTATAAAGAAATGAGAATGGTTAAGTCTACATTAATTTTTTTAACAATTATACTTCATAATTCACAGATAATTGAATTAAATAACTAATGAAACTAATAAAAGAATATATTCCATATCATAATACATCTATCATTCAACTGAGTACAAAATATTTTACTTTCAATACAAATACCGGTATTTACATACTATCACAACAATGCCAATGTTCAAGATAACTCCCTCAATTGTCAACCCTGATTTTGTATGTGTTGTACACGCTGAATTGGCAACCATGTGCTTACTTTCATATAACGTCACCAATGCAGTTGAAAATAACATGTAAGTACCCAAATACTTTATCCCTTATTTTGCATGAATAGGCTACGTTACAGATGTATTATTCTTAATTTTGGTCAATTACAAGAAATTGAATTTACTGATTGTTTATTAACATGGTACTTAAAAGTTACACAAGGCTTAATGGTAACGGACCTCAAACAAGGGGCAAAAATAACTGCCGAGATGGAACGCCACTTGTGTCACAACATTGTGAGGACTTTGAGCTTTCACAGATTTAAAATGCTTCATTGCCCCATGACATGACAGGTTTTTAGTGATGCCAGGACTCGATAGAAAAAATGGTGGACACCAGTTTGTGACCATGACCGATTGGCTACTACGACCAACTAGAAGGAATTAGAACTCAATAATGGACACTTGGAGGAATTTTCTCTTTGATTACATTTTGTCTTAATATTTTTATAATAAAATGGTAAAGTAATATGAAACACAAAGAGAAATATATATGAACACGTATATACAACATTTTACTTTTTAACAGGGTAATAAAACAATGATATAAGATAATGTTTTTTTCCCCCTCCTTTACAAGGTGAGTTTTTATAAGTCATATTTTCATAGTGATACAATGATACCAGATGATATAGTTTATTATCCACCTATTGAAAAGAAATATAAAAAGACATTATGAATATCGAATACATACATTTAGAAATTTAAATTACCATTGATGTAATTTTTGAAGAAAAAAATAACATATTGGATACTGAGCACATATAGCACTTATCAATAAACAGCAAATAAACAGATATATACAAAAAAAAAATATACACACACAAAACTCTTATTTCTGTTTATAGTTTATTTCAATGTAATACAAATTTCGTATAAAACAATCATTACTTCATAGCTTATTTCTATATATTACATCAACAAAAGGTATTTTATATTTTACTTACAAATATCATAACCAGGTACTTAGAAATTATATTGTTCAATTTCATCAAATCAAAAGGCATCACTACATGCTGCAATATGCAGCCAATAGTGAAAACTGTTCTTGAGCCTTTTCGAACATAATAGCTGATAGCGGCATTTGTAGTGTGGCAAAATTGGTCAATGATATATGTAAGTGCCTATAATTGTATTTTATTACCTGTGTTCAAACTTTAAGTAAAAAAATAGTATTCTATTAAAGTAATTTTTTTTCAACACAAAATTATGAAAATTTAATTTCCCACTAAAATTATATTAAAATCAATGAAATATCATCAAATAAATTAATGTAAAATATAAGTAACAAATGAAAATTTTCAATTCTTTTATTCACAAATATTAGATAGTCAGTAACTATTAAAAAGAAAATGTTTTAGTTTGAAAACATTACTTTAATAAGCTACTTAATTTTTTTTAAATGTTACTTTAACAAATATCGTTATTTAAATAATCATCCCATAAAATGCATGAAAATTATAGACATGTGTGAACATATTACCAATTAGATTCATACTTCAAACTTATCATAAATGTAAAAAAAAATTCATTTTCTTTCAATATAAGCAATACAATGAACTTAGTTAGTCTAAATTATTATAATTATTTAAAGAATGAGAATGTATTTTAACACAAGCAATATAAAAATGCACTACATGAAATAAATGAAAATAATTAGACAGGGAAATTTAATACTCCTTTAAATCTTATGCAGCATTATGATTAAGACTGAAATTCCTTTCTTCTCTGATTTATCAGAGTAACAATTAGAATGAACTTAACACGAATAAGTCATGGTATTAAGATGTGTGTACAAAAAGAAAATACCATTCAGTAATTTTTTTCACTCAAATAACGAATGATTATTATTGAAATATAAAAATTCATTTTCTGAAAAATAGAGTGAACATTTCAACTATAAATTATATTTATAAATAGTTGAATATATGCATTAAAGCTTTTTGCAATTAAGTTTTGAATGTATTAAACTGGAATCTCAAGGATTATACAAGTTATATATATACATAAAAAAAAGGTTTTTCATTTTTCAGTCTTAAAAGTCAGGAAAAAAAGGTGAAAGTCTGAACAATGCTAAGTTTAAACAAGTTCTACTGAACAAGGATTTCGATTTTATTTACAATCGTCACACTTAACGAGTGTAATATAACAAATATAATTACATAAAAATGTTTCCATAACTCAAATTTATAACATTAGAATGTCAGAAACTTTAACCTAATGAATTTTCTAAATTTTTTTCTCGAAAAGACTTGCCGCATATTAGACTTTTAATCATTTGAAGATTGACAATCACAACTACACACATATCAAAACTTCACATTAATTTGCTGGGAAGTCGTTAAATAAAGAGCACTTTTTCCAGAAGAGGAGAGGGGAAGGAAACAGGGGGATGACAGTCTGCAGGGTTACAGAGCTTAGCAAATTTCTCGCCAATATCGGCGCTTGCTTTGAATACGATGCCAATCATTCATTTTCGCATTAGACGTGGACCTGTTCACACGGTGAAAGCAGTATTCTTATCGAAAGCATAAAAAAATATCTAACCATCTTTCGAAATAGCAAGTTTAAATACATGGAACAAATTTATTTTAAATGAAATTAAATATTTGTTCATTATTTTTTTTGAATAAAGTTTAATTATGTAATTGCAGTGGTAAGTAATACACAAGTGCGAGCAGAAAGCGCTTACATTATTGTTTTTTGAAACTCCGCGTTTTTAACGAAACGATAGATCAATGATGCACCGATTCGACGTTAGGAAGGGAAAGTGTAGTTTTTTTTTCCGCTCCGTTTCATGGTCATTTCGAGGTGGATTCGAATTTAGGATCGGAGGAAGGTGGTCGGTTGAAAGGTTGAAGGTGGTGTATTCATTTCCTCAAGTCTTAACAGGTTGTATCATTCTTTTTTTTTATTTTTGGTTCCCTTTTCAGAGCAAAAGGGACTTTTTTTCCTACTTTTGGTTCTGTTTTTTGGTAATTTTCCAATTTCTATTCTCTGGTTTTTTGATTTGAAAAAGACTCAAGCTGAGTCGCTCTAGATTCATCGTTTCTGATGTTGAACAACCCTTAATCGATAATAGTTTAACAATGGAAACAGGATTTTCGAAATTTTTCAGATCTTCTCTGAGGGACGCGGAAATTATTCTACGAGCTGGACAAAGAATTATATCCGAAATCAATATCTTGGTTGAAAATAGTCAAGGATCCTCTCAGATTCCCAAGTCTAACCCACAGCTTTTAAATGCAGAAATAAAGAAAAAAATTGCTCGTCACGAAAACATAAAAAGTATGTCTTTTTTACTCGTAATGGAAAGATAAGGTTCTCTACGCTAGACCCAGTATGTGCAGCACAAATACTCTCTCTTGAGAAAATTTCCAATGTGTCTGTTAAAACGAATATTCTTTGGGAGGGAATCACGTCAAGATTCCTTATTTTTTGAAATACCACTTGATATA
>BMAU01001731.1:0-43790 GCA_019973935.1 Trichonephila clavipes
GAACTTATTTTACGGACACGCCTCGTATATTACAACAATTAGCAAATCAATGGAATTAAATAAAGAACAGCATGGATGAATTTATGTATGTTTCAATGACTACTAGTGGGAACAGCCAACTGTATATTTCAAATGTTAGAACTCCATCTAGTGCAACATGGCAACACTAAAAGACATGCTACATGATCTCTACTCAAAATTCATTTCCTTACTATTATTCTGACTGATTCCAACATACATTAAAATGCATTTTTTTCTGCACGAATGGCATTTGAATATTAATGAAGTGTTTTATTATAAGTTTTTGTTGATTAAGAGACAACAAATAAGTACTTAAAAAAATGACGCTAGTGACTTATTTGTAGATCTAGTAATGTGATGGTAACAGATTCCTCTCATATTACTAAAAGCGATTATGAAAATCTAGTTATTGTTTGACAAGCAAGTATACGCTTTCTTAGAAAAATTATTTACTGTTCATTTTTTCCCCAGCATGTCAAACTGTATCGATTGATTGATTGAATATTAACATCGCATTGTTCAGCTACATGAGGGCTTTTGGCGACGGACCACGTAATTTTGAACCATGGTCAAGTGACGTTGACGACACCTGAGCTGGCACCCTCTTCTCCTAATTACCACACCAACAGGAGGACGTTTCAGCTCTCGAAAGATTTAACGTGCATCGCTGCCCTACAGGGTGGGTCTTTAGTGGTGCTGGGCTCGAATTCGTGACAAGACAAGCCACGATCCGATACCTATATCACTTGGCTACCGTGGCCACATATCAAATTGTAAGAGAAGAAAATAAAACAAAGAAAAAAGAACATTTAATGTAGAGTGGGAGTTAGATTTTTTCATTATTTCTGTGAAAGATAAAATGGTGTGCTTGCTGAGTAATCAGTTTCAACTCATAAAGAACATAAATATTACAATTTAGAAAGTGAATCTCAGAATAACTGCACTTCAAAAACTGAAAAGCATCAAGTGTCTTTTAGAGCTTTTGTTATATACTTGGAAAAAGTGGGAAGCCATTTAACAATGTAGAAATAATTAAAGAATGCATTGTTGAAGCAGTGGGTATATAAAATAGAGAAAAAGTTACCAAATGCAAACTGCCTCTTTTAAGAACTATAACAGATTGACAGCACAAATTATTTGAAAATATAACAGAGCACCTTCAACAATTATATAAAATTAAGATATTTATTTGTCATTTGTTTTAGATGAAAGCATTGATAAAAACTGACTCTGCACAAGCTTTATGTTTTATATTTCTGCTGTAACTAACAATTTTCAATCTTACGAAGAACCTCTTACGCTGGGTACACTAACTGGAAAAACTAGTATCGACATTTCAGAAAACTTCAGAGAAATATGTCATCAATTGCAGTTAAATGCCAGTAATTTATAGTTAGTGTCAGCACTGATGGCTAGGGTTTCTTTCCTGGGAAATCATAAGATTTCTGTACTTTTTCTATTCCCGGGAATTATATTTTGTTCATGGGAATTGAGAGATTGGGAGAAAGAAGATTGAATTAGAAGATAAATTACATGAAGAAAACAATGATGAAAGTGAAGAGCTAATTGAAGATTTAGACAAAGCATTAGATTTAGAATTTGAAAGCGGTGTAGGAACAGATGCTTTGTTTCATATCACTTATGCAGTAAAATATTCTATAACTAACATAAATGAAACTACAAAAAAAAATGTAATAAAATTATTCAGAAAATCACCTCTCAAGAATGATATTTTACAAAAATATGCTACAGAAGAGTTAGGCTGTGAAAAGATAGTTTGTTTGGATACCAAAACACGCTGGAATAGTTTGTTGGCAATGCTTGAAAGATTTTTAGAAATAAAGTCAGCAATTTTAAAAGCCTTAATTGACAATAAAGAACAAATGACGGCCAATGTAGTCTGAAACTGTGACTACAATTATAGCAGGCTTAAAGCCAGTAAAAATTGGCTTAGAAAAATTATGCAGTCGAAATGCAGCTTTGCTAACTGTAGAAGGTCCATTTTCCTTCATTATTGGAGAATTGAACGAACAAAATTCAGAATTTGGGAAAAATAGGGAAATATTCTCTAATCCAAAGAATTAATGAGATGCAATGTTAATTAAATAGGGTTAATGCAATACCTTAATTTTGGGAGAAAATATGAAGCAGCTGCTGTTACTGTCAATATTTAGTGACTGCCTAGTAAAAATTGTTTGATAAGACAAGCCCAAATGATGGGGACAAGGCTTTTCTGTGAAGAAAAGGAATCAATATCCAACTCTTTGCACTCAGAAGAAGAGAGTATGGAGATTTTGAAAGAAAAACCTCCGACATTGGACGAAAAATTAGATAATGCAATTTACTCTAAAAAAATAGTTTTATATTGTTCAACCAAAAAAGTACTAGTTTCAACAAAATCATGAAACAAGAGACACAGTTGTTCGACTCGACTGAAAATCCATCACCAAACATTATAATCCATATGAGGCTTTAAAAACAATTCCTCCAACATTAGTTGAAGCGGAGAGAGTATTTTCTGCAGCCGGATTGTTCGTCACAAAGCTTAGAACTAGGCTGAGTGATAAAAGTATGTAAATTGCTTATGTTTTTCGAAATCCTATTTGAAAAATGAATAATTAATTTATTACATATATTTTTTGTATTTTTTACCTCATTATATAAATAAGTATCAATTTTGGAAATTTATATGTATCCTTATTTTATATAATTATTGATTTTATTAAAAAATAATTTGTTTTGAAATTTTGATGTATTCCCAGGAACGACAACTACATTCCCAAGAAAGCAGAAACCCTACCAATGACACACTTACCATGAGGCATAAAAACGAAGGATTCATTGCTTTATTACAAAAGAAAAACTTAAGCTTGAAAAAAATGGCATTTCATTGCATTCTGTATTAGCAAAATCTTTGCACAAAATCCACCATTTTTTTTGCAAGACGCTCTGGATAGAGCTATTGCAATTGTCAACTACATTCACATAAATGCCCTGCGACAACGTTAACTTATGCAGATGTTACCTTTAGATGAGGAAACGTACAGTATTGACCCACCATGCTACTGTAAGGTTTGTTGGCCAACAAAAGACAGGTTATGATAAAAATTTTAACTTTACAACGACAAAATTTAAACTTTTACCAAGAACAAGAAAAATTATGTAATCTATCAGATGAAGCATTTTGCAGAAACATTGCATTTTTGTTTAATATCATGACCAAACAAAACAGTTTAAATATTTGCCTGCAAGGTAAAAATACTCAGGTACTCAGTAAATTATTCTACAGTATTAAAAACAGCAGCCCCAGTACCCAACATATAAGAATTTGAAAAAAAAAGTAGAAAATACTGTAGCTAATTTTCAAACAGCTTTAGAAAAGCAAACTACAGCCATCATGAACTCTGTCCAAACTATGCTAGAATCTATATTCAAACACTTGGTTAATATCATAGAAATAAGCAAACAACCATCCTCACCCAAAAGGGCAAATTTACCGCAACAAAAGTTTGATATAGCTGTTCCATGTTTATCTCCCGATATGGACAATTCTTATAATAACATTGATATTGGATAACTTTGAAGATCAAAATTGAAGTTTTAATAGTGAATTTTTTCCCCTTTAAAATATAGATACCTTATCTATAATTATATTTCATTTTCTCAAGCAGAGGGGGAAAAATTAATTTTCCTTATAAATCGTATGAGTTTTCTGCAATGGAATTGTAGAAGTTTAAAAAACAAGCCAATTTGGTTAAATATTCCTCCCTTTTCACAATCAGACATCTGGATTTTTCAAGAAACTTTTTTAAAACCTAAAGATCATTTTTAAATCCCAGGAAAAGCAATTTTCAGAAAAGACAGAATTGACAGACCAGGAGGAGGGCTGCTGATAGCAGTTCCAGATAACATATCTGCCAGACAAATTTCCTTTCATAATACACAGCTATCAGAATACAAAATTTTAATATTACAAATTGTAATTAATAATACTTTTCATCTTATAAATTTATATGCATCTCGAGGACTCAATATCACATTACTTATTTCCTTTCTTGAATCCTTATCGGACCCAGTGTGTGTGTGTATTCAACTTTGTGGTTATTTTAATTTACATCATCCTATGTGGGGCTCCAATCATACTTCTCCATACAGCAAAATTTTTGTGGAATGGCTAACGAACTCAAATTTTATTCTTCTAAATACTGATGTTCCTACCCATAGAAGCAATGTTGGCTCCGGTGCTCTTCAAATCTCATTGGATACAGTAATACTTTTGTTTTAAACAGTTCCTACAATAGTGACCATTGCCCTGTTATGTTATCTTATCCAGCCAATCAATAATAGCATTTGTAGCACCTTTTTTTACCCATGTCACATAATAAATAAATGGTCTGACCATCAATTAAAACCTTTTAATGTTATACAAACCAAAGCTCTCCGAATTGCACTAGGTCTTCCGCAATGGACTCCAAATATTACACTCATGAAATTGGCTGGACAAGAAATCGTCTGAGACAAAATCAGAAGACTGCCAAATAAATTTTTCCTCTCTCAAGTATCCAATCAAACATTTTCCCCATTATATAGTAATAACCCTGATTCTAAAAATTATGAAAGATAAAAATAATATTGATAGAATATTACATATACTTTAAATGCTGATTATAATCATATTATCACAATTCTCAGAATAATATCTTTTTCAGTTCTAACATGTAAAATATATGTCAATAACTTCAAATTTCAGAATAAAAATTTACCAATTCAAACTATAAGGGGTTTATTTGATGAAACAATTGAGCATTATTTTCAAGATTTATCTATAATAGCTACTGATGGCTCTAAAAATGAGCATATAACATCCATTGCAGGTGTTACAGAAAATCTCTCATTTGCTAATAGAATTAATCACAATAACTCAATTTTTACTGCAGAGGCTTTGGCTATTTGCAAAGCCATAGATGATCTGACGGTTTCAAATAAAAATCTGCTAATATTATCTGATAGTCTCTCTGTTCTCTATGCCATCAAAATTATTCAATCAAGTCACATAGTGTTATTCACATATTAGCTAGCAAGATCTACATACAATCAAAATATACCAATCAGTTTATTCTACTTTGGACTCCGGGACACTCTAACATACTATGGAATGAGCAAGCGGATTATCTCGCAAGATCTGTCACAGAGTCTGACATCTATAAAAAATATATCAGGAAAGATTTAAAAAAGCAAACGATAATTTTTTTCAAGCAAATATTTTGAAAATTTGGGCAATATTCCAAGTATTAGCATCATCTCCAAGTGGACCAATAATAGAAGAGAAGAAATCCTATGCACTCGAATCTTTAGCAAAATGATCATCACTCCAGGACTTCTTCACAAATTTAATTTATGTGATAATGCAATCTGTAGATCTTGTAATTGTATAAATGACTTGAATCATATTTTATTAAGCTGCAATAGATACACTGACGCTCGAAATCATCTCTCAAAATTGATCTTCATTGCAATACCACTTTTCAAAGGACTATTGGAGAAGCTATATCAAACAGATCAATATTCAAATTTTTTATTCAGAAGATTAAATATTTTGATATAATTTAACAGGTTAATACCTGTTAGCCTATTATGGGATAATAGACTTTGTCGCTCCATATCCCACACAAAAATATTAGCTGTAACTGTAAATATGAAAAACTACAGTGGCATCTATGAATTCAATAATTTTATAGAAAAAATAATAAATAATGATTAACGTTATAACAAGTTTTTACCCTTATGTGGATACAAAAAAATATTGAATATTGCAACTTTGTCAAATAATAAATAAAGATTTATATTCTTTTTTTAAACAATATTTCTATATAATGCACTAAATTGTTAAAACTACACAACTATAATAATTTCATAAAAGTCACATTTATAAGTACATCAACCAAAGCAGCCTCCTTTATTGCTACTTAATGCTGATTGTAAAAAGGTTCTGCACCTCTGTTCTATAGAATAGTAAATACAGTCGGACCTCTCTCTATATATATAACAAAGTCGTTAAATCCCGGAAAAAGTTCATTATATGGAAGTTCATCTTTTAATATACTTTATAGACCCACATAAAGCAAATTTTAAATTCATAAACACTATATATTAAAAAAAAGTAATTATTCACACCTTTTTTAAAATTAATATATGTTTATTTTATATATCTTACCCATCAGAAGAAAAAAAAGAAAGAAAAATTGCAAGGAAAACAAGAAACAACAATGTCGAATGTGTCCCTGTATTTTCAATAGTAAGAAAATAGTTTTAAATTAAAATTATAATAAATTTTAAGGACATTTTTTAATTTAAAGCATACAAGTAATATTAAACATACATTATTTTATAACTAGAACACAAGGGCACGGGACAACTTCACTGAGAGTGACAGGGGATATTGAAGATGTTTCTTGGGAACTGGACAATGGGGGTTAAAGGTTACACTTCTTTGATGAAACGTCCAGAACTCTATTGCTCTTGGCGAGTTAGGATCTAATAAAACCAGTTCAAGATTTATGACCCCCATAAAATGTTTTAAAGAGAGAAGAAATTTCAGAAATACTTTAAAAATAGGGAGAAAAAAAATTGAATCACAAAAGAAAAAGTTCATTATATAGAAAATGCACTTTGCTATAGAGAGGTTATTTTACGGAAAAAATCGTGCAAAGTTCAAGGTTTCAGGAAAAAGTTTGCTCTATAGAAAAATTTGCAATACAGAGGTTTGACTGTAAATTGTTAAGCTGTTGTATGTTATGCAAATTTTCTACAATCAGTTTCTTACACATATTCTAGTTCTTTTTTTAAATACATGAATGTTGCAGGACCAATAAACGCATTCTTTGTCGAAGTGTTATTTCAATGGATAGAAAAGAATGAATGTTCAATTTTTCCAATAGTGCACCATATTTTTGGAAACTGGAGATCATTTTATTTCCTAGCAAATTACAAATTAATAAGAATCAAGGGATTAGAAAAAAATTTACTTTGAAGTAAAAACATAAATAGGAAGCTAATTCTATGGATATCAAATCAAACTGTACACCTAACATCTAAATGTTTAAAATAAAACAGGTTACCATAAGTCATAAAATTTGACATGCGAAAGTACCAACTATTTACCATATGCATGTACAAATTTTAAAATAAGCCTATAATTATTCAATTTCCCATGTATCAAATTTAGAATCTTAACTTAAGAAAACAGAGAATATAACTATACAATTTAATTTGATCAATTTATTTCAAACATGCAAATAATAGCATGCCAAGTAGGGTAGCAACTACTAGGTACTAAAAAAGTTTCAGTTAGAATTTTGCTAAATATTATTTTATATCTTAACTGAGAGTAATCCTTATATAGTTCAAAATTATAATTTAAACGATGTTCAAAGAGTGTTGAACTGTTAGTAGTTCAACAGAATATTGATGGAAGAGGCTGAATATTAAATGACAAATTTTGCCCTCACGTAACACTTTCGAGACTCCAAAATTGTCACTAAGAATCCTGGCCAAGAGAACAGGAAAATTCATGGGATCACAAAAAAATCAATCATAGCCTGAAACTTCAGATAACTGACATGTAGCCAAGTATAAAATTTATAATAACTACTGGAGCTTCTGCAAAGTGGCAAGATGTTTATAAAATGTTTAAGGAAAAAAGCCTTTGTGTTTAAAGCTAATGTTTTGAGTTCTTCTCCATGTACAACAAAGTGGAACCTAACTGAATTGGCAAGAACATTTGAGCTTGAAACACAATATCAAGCTCAAATGTTCTTGCCACACAATTCAGTTTAATTCTCTTCAATGACAAGTCAAAATTTTTCAACTGACTTCAGGAGACCTCCTTTCAGTGTGGTTCAAATATGACTCTACAGAGCTTTAATGATTCCTGTTACATTTCATTTCCATAACCCATGTACCATAGAAAGAAACTATGTTTATACAGCAACTAATGTTATCTTAGAATTATATATACATGACATTTTAGTTTTATGTGATTGAGGGTTTAATATTTTTAAAAAACAACTTATATGTCTACATGATCAAAATTGGTTGATGAATTTCTAATATACAGAAGCAATGGATTAATTAAGAAGCCCTCTTATAATTGAACTCAACTCATAATATAAACTAAATTAAAAATACAAAAAATACATGTAGAATGGTCAAACAGTAAAAAATATATATATTGTTTAAAGTTTTTAAGAACCAACTTATTAAAAGCTATCATTGAGTGTTGATCTTATGATATATCGGTCTGGTTTGAATAAATATTATTCTTAAGTTATCTAAGAGCTTTTATGGTGATGTGCATAGTAATCAAGATCACTGACCGCATGTGTGATTTAATGTCAAGCTGCTGTGCATCTATATCAATAAAAAAAAGTTTGTGTTTTGGCTATGTAGTCGGAACTAAGTAACCCAGAAATGTGAAACTTGGCATGTTGAAACTAAAGATCATGATAGTTTGAACTGCAAAGAGAGATATTTTCAAGATTTGCTTTAGGTTTTTTAAAATTAAATCTTTAAGCAATTTTCCAACTAACTGCCGAATGACACCAAAAACAATCTGCTGATTTCAAGGTTACGAATTGGCATTTCAACTTGTGCAAATGCACAAGTAGAACTCTTTTTCCCGGTACACCTCTTCCCCTCTTTCATTTAACCATTTTTTAACTCTCTTTTACTAGATGATTACAGAAAAAGTTGATTTATTAGCTGGATCGATATTAAATGTGGAAATGTATGCTTCAAGCAGTTTTTTGTGAATGATTGTTGCATATTTTTATTAAATTATATTTACTCATCATTGTATTTATTCTGTTATTTGTAATCTGTGGCAAAATTACAATTGTTCTTAGAATAAATCATCCTAAAAAGTATTAGTTCGAAAATTTCATTTTTGGTTAGGAACATTGATTTGCTTACAGTGCTATTTCCACAACTGACAGGAATTCTTTTCCTTAATTAAATGTATTTTATCTTTTTCAGTAATTCGATGTAAAAGTTATTTGATTTGTCTCTTTCAGAAAGTTTCCAACTTTCATTAATGCTAATATAATTTTTTTCAGCGTAAGGCTACTTTGTTTTTATCTTTTGAAATGCATTTTTCTTGTATATAATTGTCATTTTGTTGATTGTTTACATGTTCTAAATGGCTTATAATTTCTTATTTGGTTAAAAAATTTTCTAATAAATACATATGCATTTATATTGAATGTTCGAAGCTGCTTGTAAGGTCGAATTGCAGTTTAAAATTGTTGATAAACTGAACATTCATTTATAAAAAGAATTATTTTAAAATTTTTGATATACTGTCTTACACAGAGTTTCATCCTTCTTAAAACACATACTTGCTACAATAGATGAATTTCATATTTTTAAAACTTAACCTGTACGAAGAACAGGCATTTCAGCTAGTATAAATATAAAAATGGCTACTAATCTCAATGTATTTCAGAGTTAATAACTTTTTATAAAGCTTCTTAGCCATATGGCATTTCAATTTTATTTTTTCTAAAAATGATGCAAGATAATACATTACCATTTCCCAAACTTCATCCAATTATTCCAAAAAGTTTGAGAAATCAATGTTTTTTAAGCATGGATGGAGATAAAATTTGAAAAATGCAAAACAATTCTAGATGAAAAAAAAAAATCTGGTGTAACTAGCACGGAAATAGAGGAGAATGTAAAATTCAACATTTTTAGTTCCATTAACAAAAATAAATTGAACTGCCCATCCGGTATAGCGGTTAGTGATGCTGACTACTGTACTGTTGGATCTGGGTTTGAATCCTGGAGAAAGCATGAATTTTCGTAATGTATAGTGCCTTTGGGGTAAATAGCTGTCGAGCCACACGTTTTCTCGCGAGGTTTGTGGAAGGGGAAGAGAGGTGAAAGGTCTTTACCATCCCCAGGGTGTTCTCCCTCTAAATTGAGGTGGAATCGAGCCAAATCATACTGTCACCTGTATTGGTGCTCAAAGCTATGGCAAATGACCATCGTATCAATCTAGCTTTTTGCTACAATGAACTTTGTGGGTCTTGATCTGACACCATCAGAGAAGTGGCATTAGAAACAAAAAAAAATTGAAAATTTGTTTGCTTGCATAATTATTGCACCAATTACATTTCTATGAATCCAATATTTTCATAGTACAAATAATATTTCTTACATTATTAATCAGAAAACCTCCAAGGTATTAGGTTAATATTTTAGTGTAATTGAAAAGTTCATATTTGCTTACTTTTTTAGATCTTCTTCTTAAGGCTAATCGAAGCCTTTGTTCACGTGCTTGATCTTGTCGCTTCCTCTAAAATAAAATTCATAATTCTGAAAAAGTTCATTGAAAGCAATACAAAAATTATTGAAATTTAATGATATTTTGGGGATTAGAAGCATATTTAGAGAAATTAACTATATTATAAAATATGTTCCTCCCCCCTAAAATTAAACTTACGGAGAGAAGTTTAAAAAAAAAAAATGTTCTGGGCAAGACCTTCAGCTACTTCAAGAAATAATCTTTCTTGAAAATAAGGTTGATAATTTATCTTACAGATTTTGGCAAAAATATATTTTGGAAAATGTATTCTAAAAACAGGTGACATTTTCTGTTTCATTATTTCCAGTTAACTTTTTTACAGTCTGTTAAGAAATTATAAGACTACTTTAAATTTTAGAAATTACAAAATAAAGGATTTAATTACAATTTAAATGACACACACACACATTACAACATATTTATAAAAATTAGATTTCAATAATTTAGAAAAACGTAATAAATGATTAAATTAACAGACATTTCAGAAAAATATATTAACAAATATGACCACTAGTTAAAAATCACGACGACTGAAGTTAGAAAAAAAAAAAGAGGAAAATTAATAGATTGATCCTTCATTTTTCCTGATAATCTAAAACATTATCTTTTCTCTGAAATGATCCGGTGGTTGAATTCAATTTCAGAAATAGCACACCGTTTTCTCACAATGGATACTTCCATAGGCAGATAACTTTTTATAATTAGCATAAATTTTGCATCATAACATGCCTAGCTCACATGTTTTCCATGGGGTTCAAGAGAAGATTTTGAATTGGCCATAGTAAAACATTAACTTTTTCTATAATAAGTCATTTCTGAATGAATTTAGATGTATGGCAAGAAGCACTGTCCCTCAATACTATTGCATTAGAGCCACCTACAAAAGGCTCAAATGGTACCATATGACTCCACATCAGTTTGATAGTGTGCAGTCTCAAAATTTCTGTATATAATGCAATCCATGATGACTAAATATTCTAGCCACTACTGATCCTCCTCTCATTTGCCGGCTGAAATAATTCACTAGTGTTTATAGTTATCATGACCATCAAGGTTAAATAACTTTTCATCAGAAAATGTTTTCACTCATTGTTCCATGACATGTCAACATTTTAAGCTCATTTTAGTCTTTCTTCTCAATGTTTCAATAACAAAGATGTTTTATTCATCTTCATAAATTTTGTATTGGTATTTGATTTTATAACTATTATATGTTAAGTTCTCTTTTGCTGAAATATTTTAAAATTTCTCAAGTTGAAGATTCATACGCTAATACAAAAGCACTGAAAGCCTGCCTCATAATTCTAAAATTGAATATTTCCTGAACTAAGGAGCAAAATTGTATGAAATTTTGTAAAGCACTGTATGAAATGACACGAGAAATCAAAATAGGTAAAATTTTCAGAATGTGCTACAATTTCCTTTACTTTCAAATATAATAGTTCACATTGTCTTACAAAAATAACTTTTTCAATTTTTTGATGGTTTTACAATTAGAAAAATTAATTATCATTTGATGATAAAGCTTTCACAACTGTTGAGCATAAAGTTTATTGCCACACACAACACATGAAACCCTCTTTTAACATAAGGGGCACATTTTAAGGTCTCAATACCTTAGAAATTTTTAAGGAAAATAATTTAAAATTAGCCTAAATTTTGAATTTCATAAGTAATTTACATTAATACCCATTTCAACTACCTAATAATAACTGTAGGAATTATAAAAAGGTGTCATTTTTTTATTGAGGATTGTACATTAAAATAAACACAATTAATATTCTTTTTCTATGGTGCATTAAATATTCTTTAAGCACTAGTTAAGCTTGTAACAGCTCTATTTTGACTAAACATACTCCAGAAAAATAGGTAATTCACGATTTTTTAAAAAAATAAAGGCTAGGAAAATTCATAAAATCATCATAATTATGGATTTATTTAATTCAATTTTAATTAATTTGCTTTGGAGTAAAAATAATGAATCAAAGTATTCAAACTTCATACATTCAAAGAAATAAATTTAACAATGATAGATTATGTGATTTCAAGTAAATATTTTTTTTTTTTTTTTTTTTTTACAAAACAGTTGTGTAGAAATTTTTAAATTTTTTTCAGAAATATAAATCTTTTGACTAGGAAAACATGCCTTTGAAATAAATTATATTTAATTTTTTTTTTTTTTTACTACAAGTGTAGAGAAAAATAAATTTCTTCCAAGATTGAGATTTGATTGGGAAGTAACACTAGAAGAAGCAAATGGTATAACACTCAAAATCTTTACTTATTAATACGTACATAAATACGAGGTTTTATATTTAAGAAAATACTGTTTATAAAGTTTTTAAATATTCCATAGAAACATGATTAAAACAAAAATTCAATAAATATCCAGTAATTCAAAATGAATCCTATAAATTAACTTAAATGCTCAACTTACCTCCTTTTTTTTTTTTTTTCAATTCAGGAAAGTCATCCCATATATGTTTAAATACAATCTATAAAAAATATTCTATATTTAATAATATTTGCAAACAAAACAACTGACAGCATGAGAAGATCACCATTAGCGTATTACAGGAGTAAAGCATGCAAATATACATATAATCATACAGTACTTCCATATTATTGCAACCTATTGGCAACATTATATGAAACAAAGCACATGGTTGCCAATTCAGCGCATACAACATATAGGAAATCCAGGTTGCCAACTTAGCGAGTTATTAATAGAGTTGGCGGTTGTTCCGTTAATACGCAAATACCAATCATAGATATTAATCGGACAGTACCAAACCTTTTTTAAAAAAAAGCTTAATACACTATGTTCATGATGTCATGTATCTTAAATGTGCATTAAACACAAAGTGCTAAAACTATTTGGGAAGAGGATCTTTCAGATATAAGCAGAAGTAAAACATTCCAATTATTCGCTCCTTCCCCAATCTTTGAAATATGCTTGACTTTTGAAAGTATTTTTGAATAATGCAGATTTTCTAACCCATTTCTAGACATATCTTAAAATTGAAAAACAGTTGTTCAAACAGTATGATTAACATATAATATGAACACAACACATACACAATAAAAGCTATGAATTCAAATGATATAACATAACCAAGAAAAGCATGCTTCATTTAATTTATTCTTATTGTAAATTAATGTAAAAATGAATAAAAACAAAAGGTTAAGATCTATAATGTAAAAACAAAAAGGACAACTAAAACTCCACATTAATGAAGCTTAAATAAGGGTGAAACAAGATTGCAGTGAGCCAAGTCAATCTTTAGTAAAGAAATTAACTGATATTAGATCTATACACAACATTAGAAAGGAATATTTTATAAGAGAAGCTAAAGGCTAAGTTTTATTGCTTGTGTTGCTGAAGACAAAAGGTTACATGATAATTTCACATTCTCCAAATGGAAAAAGGGAAGGAGTGAGCAAACATTTATTTTAAATAATTTCATTCAGCATTAAAAGAGAAACTGTGCTTAGTTTCAAAGAATAAAATTTACATATATATATGATACATATGGTAAAATCCTAGGAGAGCCCACACCCTTGGCGACAAATCGAAAAAAGCGCCAAGCGAGAACAAGATAGCGCCAAGCGAAACCGACAATGGCGGAAAGGGAATATAGCGGGATAAGGTGGATGCGTAATGAAAATAATGTAAACACTACAGAAATTAAACATTTAAGATAAAAAATATAAAAACAGCACTTACTTTCTTACTGCTGATTTTGTCCGAGTGGAGGATACAGCGTAACAACAGATTTTAAAAAAGCCTTAAAGGTCTCATCGCTAAGTGAATGATCGTGCGAGCGCCACCACATTTATTCTGCGAGGTAATGGTCGAACATACATTCGGCGTGGCTGGTACGATTTCAAAGAAAGCGTTTTATTGCCAACCATGTTACATCATGCCGATCATTACATTTAGGACATTCATAACTCGAAGCAACCAATCCTTCCTTCAAACACCATTCAATCAATTCTTTACCTTTCGCATTCAACACAGTAAAAAATTCTAAAGTATATTTCCTCACACATGCAGCCAGCCCGTAGCCGAACAACAAAATGAAATTTGAAATGCGCGCCCACAAAATACGAAAATGCTAGAAATAGTTAGGGTTGCCATATGCAGTGTTTAAAAAAGTAGGGTTACCAAGATGGCGCAATTATCGCCAACCAAAAGGGTGCCAAGGGTGTGGGCTCTCCTAGGAGTGAACCATACATATATCTAACACAATTATATTATAGAAAGGTGGGCAATTATTTTGGCTCAAGGGCCACATCGTAGAAGTAGAGGATACCGGATGGCTGCACCTTTTTAAAATGATTGCATTTTTTAATTAACTTTACATCTCGGAAAAGGTATAAATTGTACCACATAATGCTAAGGGTAATGAGAAATGTTAAACTATAGTTATCATTGATAAATTTAATTTTCCTTTGCTTTTGATATTTAACTTGTTAATACAACAAAGGAAATGTGTGAATGACACAAAGTTTAAAAAAATGTGCTGTATCTTTTTACATTTCATATTCTATTGACCACACTGTTTCTCATGGGAGAGCAATAAAATCTCGTTTTTCAGTTGCCAAAACTCTCTTGAAGACATATCCTGCAAAGAGAAATATTACTTTTGTATAATATACAGCACATCAGAATATTTAGATTCAATGGACTCAAGAAAATCTTGAAACTGGCCGCAAGTAAACCTATCAGGGAAAATATAGTATCAAGCTTCCTGATTACATCGAAAACAGGCTTCATATTCAAGGCACATTTACACAATATGGGACAAAATTATTCCCACATGATTTTTGAATAAAGGTCCAACAAATGCAGATTTTTTTTTTTATCATACTGCGTGCTTCATTGGTCATAACATTACATGTCTATTATGGATACCCCCAGAATTGAAGACTCTTTCAGAAATTCATGAAAATATTGAAACCCTGTTATTATTCAGTCAAATGTCCATAACCATGCTGATTCCTGATAAACAGAAAAGTTTGCATCAATACCTGTTATAAACATTACTATATATATAATTGAATAGCATCATTCATAAGAGTATTTGCTTTCTTCCACATTAATGGAACATAATTTTTACTGACTAATCTTTGACTCCAAATGTGATGTCAAATTTTTATTTGTAGCTTCAAACTTTAGAAATCTAGGTCTCTAAGTTCATCACTTTCTCTCTTCCTTAAATAATGAACAAATTGAAACCAAAACATGAGCCTTTGGGTAGAAATGGAAGATTTTACTATACCAACAAAGAAAAGCCCTGGCCTTTGCCAAATTTTACACCTTCATGTGCAGACTTCCTCGTAAAAAAAATGGACAAGACTTCTTTATCAGCTGCTACCTGGATGTCTTGGCGCTATGATGTTAAAACTTCTTTTTAACAGTAATTTTACTCTTGATGGCTCCACAAAGCTATGCATGAGACAGAAATGGGTAAATGCTGTCGACATGATGATAAGATTATCTCGAACCTTCAGGCTGGTTTCTGTAGGAAACTAATATTTTTTGAACAGCTAGCATTCTTTTCAAAATGTATTAAAAATGGATTTCATAGAAAACAATCTACACTTGCTGTCTCTGTAGACCTTAAAAATGTCTATGATAAGATCTGGCACAAACAAAAAAAAAACTGGTTGAGAAGATGATCTTGGCTGTTGTCAGGGGAAATATGCTAAATTGGCTTAAATCAATAATTTTCTAGAGAATGGCCAGAGTTAAATATCAATTCTTTTTATCCAGGTATGTTCTTAAGCAGGGGCTTAGCTACCACTATATCAATAATACAGGGCCCCTAACATGTGTATTTATAGCCCCAATAACAGGGCTCCCATATCTAAAAATGGCTCCAAAGGAATTTTGATACAAGGCCCCCTCAGAGCTAGCTATGCCACTGTTCTTCAGCAAATTGGGCTTCCGCAAAGAGCTGTTATTATTTTTACCATGTTTGATATCATGATTAATGAAGTGATTATGAAATTGTGGGAGATACCAGGTATCAAATACCTAGCATTTGCTGATGACATGGTTATTTACACTAACAGAAGCGACTTTACTACTCTTAATAAGTCTATAAATGATGCCTAAAAGAGCTTGGTGCAACAAAAATCTTATAACTGAACAACAGTGCACCAACTTTTCGCTTTGTCAACTAAACATTCTCAAATCAACATTTCCTATGGTGATCAAAAATTTAATTCAAGTTAATGTTTTTCGCTACCTTGGCATCCATCTTCTTTGATAATAGTAAGCTCTTGTGGAGAAGATTCACTGATGAGATGGCTAACAAGGGAACTATTTGGTCTGGCATTATTAGGGGTTCTTGACTGATACCCTTTTGACCACAAGTGAAACTTATGTCAGACCTGTTTTTGAATATGCCTCTAGTAGCTGTCACAAAGATATTGACTTGATGCAAAATAAGGAACTTAGGATTATTAATGGTGCAGCTGGTTCTACTACAATCATTGCTATAAAGATTCAGACTGGCACTGAGCCTTTAAAATTTAGAAGAGAAAAGCAGGTTTTAAAACTTCATAAGTGTAAAAGATTGAATTTGTAACATAGGAAACAGTACTCCCCTGCACCCCTAGATCAAAAACACTTAATTTATCTCTTGTGCTGAGGAAATCTGTGCCCTATATAACATCATGCTTACTTTATTCCACCCTTTCAATTTTGTGGCCTCTCTCCTACTTGTAAGCTTGACATCAGTATATCTGAAAAGAAATGAGATGCAGTTCCTCATGCTCTTAAAGCTTTTCCTTTAGAAGTTATGGCTACAAATTACCCTAGCTCCAAATGGATCCACAGTTATACTGATTGCTCTGCATATGAGGAAAATACCGTATAGGATATTTTCAGGCCTTAATGCGAAGCAGAGATTTTTGCTGTGGGAAAAGCAATTTTAAATCTCCTTGGTACTAACTTTAGCAAGGTAGTTATATTTCTTGACTCATGGGCTGCAATTATGACAGCTGTCTCATATACACCTTGTGATTATTTTTTTGTTAAAGAGACTAAAATGTATGTATCCAAAAACTATTGCCTCCAGCTAGCTTATTCTTCAATGGATCCCCAGTCACTACGGTGTCTGGAAATGAAAAAGCTGATCTTTTGGCTAAAAATGGCTGTAAGCTACAATAGCCCTATTTCCCTTTATCCAACCATTACTTTAATTCTAAGGTAAAGAAGAAAGTGGCCTAACATTTAAAACAAAAGTGTAAACTCCTTTTCAACTAATAAAGTGTAAATTTGTATTTTCACATATCCCAATGAACATGCTCTGTACAGTTTTTATAGAAAATTTTAAACTCTTGACAGGACATGACTTGCTACATAAAGTCTTGCACCACATTGGTATAGTCGCTGATGATGTCTATCCTTTTTGTCTGTCGAGTGAAACCTTGGACTTTCTTCATTTGACAACTTGCACTGCACTTGATTTTATGACTTTTATTTCTGATAACTTTACCAAGACTAAATTTTACTGGGCTGCCAGAAATCACAGACGGATGGGAGGGGGAAAATTCCAGAAGTTGAAAAAATTCACAGTTTTCTAATATATCCCAGGAGTTTTAAAATTCTTTTTCTTACAAGAAGTCAGAACATCACAACTCCAAGATTATGGCATTTAACATGCCCCCTCCCCATCAGAAAAAACTTCTTTACTTTAGGCAACATTGTATTGCACAATATAAACTGTATGTATAGCTGCTTTTTTGTGAGCTATTTGTTGTTTTAAAAAAAAATTTGCTCATCTGAAAATTTCTTTCCTTCTGCTTTTCATTTTCTAGACATTGCATTACGATTAGAATTTTTATGCTTAGAGGCAAAATGGTGGGTAATGTAAATCCTTTCAGGTCTATGATTTTATTGCAAATGAGAAGCAATGATTTATTCTTTACAACAGTAAATAAGTTCTGCTTGGTTCATTTATCTTTGAAAACACAACACTCTGAACTTTAGAATTTTTTTAAAATACTTTGGGATTGAAATGCACAACAAAATTAAAGATGAGAAAAAATGTTGCAAATTTAAGGCAATGCAAAGACAATATGAACATGAGAAAAGTAAACAAAAATTTTTCAAAAAAAAAAAAAAAGAATTCAGAGATTAAAAGAATTTTATTGAAAAATCAGCCAGAAGAACAACTAGACCAAAGACCTTAACCTCCAAGTGATGGGTGGCTAAGTACAAGTTGGTAAACAAGCTGTTGAGACATTGATATATATGCCTACTTCTTTTACCGAACCAATCGCTACTCTGGAATTATTGATGGTGACTGATGACATGCTACTAAGTACAACACACCTGTTCAGTTGTATTTAGATCTGGGGACATTGTAGATCAATCCATACACTGGAAATCTTCACTTACCAATAGTCATGGTATGAGGAGGTAAAGCATTGTTGTTCAGGAAAAGAAATTGAAATTCCTCTAGCACTTCTAAAAAGATACACACGAGGAAGAAAAACCTTGGTGCAATATTTAGAGAAGCAGTGACAGAGCTTCTTTGAAAGATATGAAGGTCAACATGTCTACTGTTGCAACAAAATAAGCTTGAATACAATATATATGTTACCGTTAAAGTGTGAAATCTGTTATTTCATAGAATAACTAGGTATTTCATGAAATAACTAGACAAGTCAGTTAAAGCATATAAAATTAATGAATTCTACAATTTAACTAGGTATTCTATAGAATAACAATTACTTGATCATTAAAGTATGAAATATGACACTCGAAAGTTCTTTGAACCAGTTCTAGCTGCTTTAGGAAGGATTTTTCCGCTTAGAAACACACAAGAGATGGCCGAATAAAACAATTGTACTCTGGATATCAATTCAGTATATGTCAGAGAGAATTAATTTCCATTAAAGAAATTCCAAATATTGTCACGCTTCGATCTTTTGTAACAGCTCAAAGTTGCGGTACTGGACAAGGATTTAAAAAGTGCTAGTGTAAAAAAAAATGTGCAATAGTAAAAAGTATGCTTGTTTCGAAAATAATAAAGTACAATCCAAAGTGTCATCACAGCAATCCTTGCTCTAATAAATAATGAAAAGTAAAATAAAGGTATCTCATGAAATTTATTAATAAATATTCTGTAACATTTTTGTATAAAAAAAGTTAACACAATGTTTCTATGAAGCAACACTTTTCCTTACCCAGCATGTATTTTTGTTGATAATATTTAAACAATCTTATTATTTAATCTACTCTGTTCCCCTTTCTGTTGAACTAATATTAGAAATATGAGCAATAATAAATTATATCATCTGATTTTCCTTATTATTTATGAATTATTCATCTGCAAAAGGGATGAAATGTATTTTTTAAGAGATTTTAGCTATTTATGATCAATTAATTTATAAAATATTTTTGAAATTGTTTATTTTTCACTTTAATGGTCTATCCATAGTTGTTTCATAGAATAACCAGTAATTCTATGAAATAACTAGTAAAAAATAGGTAAAGTATGAAATTGTTCATCTATTTTATACTTTAACTGACTTGTCTAGTTATTTCATGAAATACCTAGTTATTCTATGAAATAACTGAATTATACACTTTAACAGTAACATATACATATTTTCCTAGACAAATAATACCATAGTTGCATTATATGAATAACACAGTTCACAAGCATGAGTAATCGAAATATAGCTCAACTTAAGAACAAACTCATTTATTCAATTACATCAAACATTGTAGCCAAATCTACCAAGCTTAACAATGACATCAACAATTTATACACACCACAGGTACAATATCAAATTGTCACTTAAAATAAGTACTACAGAAGACACCTCATCAAAAAAGAACTTCCCTACATCTCTTGATGATATTGTAAGGGTTATTGCATGCTCCACACTCATCAAGGATTTGTGTTTTAGAGGTACACGATAGATCAGCTTCCAAAATGACACTAGAGCAGAAATGTAATCATTTGTGTGTTTTATAGTAACACAGTAATCTAGAAATGTTTTTATAGGCCAAAAAGACTTGGTTTTTAAGGCAGATTAAGCTATGACATTTAAATGTAACTTTTTCTCTGGCTTTGATTCAATACCTATTCCTTGAAGGGCTCTGTAGGTAGCAAGACTTTTTTTTGGACATTGCATTAAGCAGAGGAATTGTACAATATTGCGAATGCATTGCAATTTGATCAATGATAAAAATTGTGGGTATAAATCAAGTCTTTTACCAGAGCATGGCATAGTTAGATCCATAAGAGCTTAGTGCACCTCCATCCACCAAGTCCAACAAGGTAGGCAGTGACCTGGTCATCAGATAACCTTCAGGCTTGATGTGTGCTTACCTGGTTGCCACCCAGAATACAATACTGCAGTATGAAAGGAGAAGGATCTACCAGGAAAACCTAGGCACTCCTTACCTGCAGTGCTAGCCCTACAATAATGGCTCTTTGGGCACTCCAAAGAAATCCCACAGATTCATTAACAGCTGACTGACAGAAGTGGACTCACTCCTGCCACCCATTTACAGTGATGCATGGGCAAAAGATATCCCCTGGACACCATTTCCTTCCATACAGGATGCTACACATGGCAAAACTGTGAGTGGGTAAGCCAACAATATAAGTAAAAACAATAGTATTGCAGTAAAATAATAAAAAAACAAAGAAAAATTAGGGCATAACAAAATGAAAAACTAACTAGATTTTTTGTTCAATAAGAGAATAACAACCAAAATAATAAACAAGAGTATCATGTGAATAATTTAGGGTAAAATCCTAGTCTGGCACACTGCTGTTTTTGGCACCATTTTTTTTCGCCAAATGGCACCAATAACCCCTGTTTCAAAAAATGAAGTCATGGAAGAAAATGAAAAAAAATCAGTGGTTGACGGTCTCAGCCTAAGAGAAAATGGGGTTTCCATAATAATGTCAGTGCCGGAAACTAAGGAAAAGGGGGAGGGTGACGGTCTCAGCTCCTGTTCAAAAATCCTAAAAAACGGGGTTTCCGTAATGGCGTCAGGGACGCTGAAAACACATGTATTTACACAAAAGCATAAAATAAAGAAAAGGGCAAAAATTTCTACGAGATAAAGGCAGTAAAATAAGGGAAAAACAGCATTTTAAAAATTGTAAAAAATCACTTACCACTGTGTTTTTAATTTTTAAATCATTCACTACAAACTCATTCATACTCTTGCCTAACCAATACCTGGTTAATCGCAAGATCACACAAATACTCAATCTACTATGACTAAACCACATACCTTTTCTTACACTCCGGCAAACAAAGTGGGGATTCTCTTTCAACTGTACTCGACAACGCCATTCAAAACCATCAATCGTACCCTATCGTTCAACCAAAAGCATATCCTTTTTACACTTCTGACACTCATATCTGGAGGGAATTAATTCTTCTTTCATAACCCAACCTAAAACAACCCCAACCTTCCCTTGCTCTCCAAGCTTTCTTATGGTTTTAGGGTTGCCATATGTTAGCCACCGGACTGGACATCCGGAAGGGTTGCCATATTGTAAACTTTATCGCCAAAATTTTTGGCGTCAAAGAGTTTGTCGCCTAGCAGTGTGCTTGACAAGGATCCAACCTAATTTAGATATGTGAATCCAAGGTCCGAATGTGAAAAGGGAGAAAAAGAAGAAACCGGATGACAAGGAGGAAGTTGAAAATTAAGAAGGATTACCAGGATACTCTGGGGTCATGCCAACTATGTTAACCATAGACAGTAAATTCCGAGAAAAAGAAAATCACCAAGTACCTTGGGTCTATGATACCCATACTTATCTAAAGATGGTAAGCCCTAAGCAAAATACAAGCACACATAATTTTCATATGCCACAAAAATATTTAAAAATAACTATGACTTAACAAAGCTCTTTTAACTTTTTGATGAATCCCTAAATTAAAATGAATTTAGGAGTTATTTGTTTAACTATTCATTAATGAAAAAAAATATTGACAGTTCATAGTCACAATAGTAAGGATACAAATTTATCTCAAAAATTGCCAGAATATATATTTTTACTCTCATGAATAAAAATTAAGAATGATTTCTTATATATATATATACACAAAAATTTTAAATTTAATTCTTCAAAAGTTTTTATTCTCATCTAATATAATCCTTAAACTTAATTAAATAACACAAAACAAAGCCTTATGCATTCTTTTCAACAAATCTTCAAAATAAATTTTGTCTATTTCTCGGAAATTCTAAATAAAAATTAAGAAATAAAATAATTAACAGAAAATTATATATGAGTTTTTTCTAACTATTACATTCAAAATAAACATTCTCTTACAGTACACATTTTTTTAAAAAAAAAAAACTTATTTTAGATAACTCAATACAGAGTTCTACACAAAGAGTTGTGAAAAACTATGCTCATCTAACACATTAAAATGACTCTTAAAAATCAAGATTTCATATTTTTGGAGGCACAATAATAATACATCATACTATGAAAGTAAAATAAATCAAACATAAAGTACAAAAGAGCTCAATAAAATATTTAACAGAAGCAATGAGACTACGAATAGCTAAATGAAAGTTATTTCTAAAACAGATTCTATAACAAGAATTTCATACAAGAATCTCTTTTTATATATACATTCAAGTATTAGTATAATTAAAAAGCATTAAGATGTGCAGCTTTGACAAAAGATACTTCAGAAATTCTTGAAAAGCATAAAAAGGTATTAAAAAGATTTTTTAAGAAAAATGAAGTTTATATAAAATGTGATCTAATATCAGTCAATTGATACACCTATAAAACTAAACTAGCACAGGAAAAATACATTAAAAAAAATAGTATCATCACAAAGTTCAAGAACCGGGGGTGGGTTAAAATAGGAGCCAACCGACTCCTGCTATAAAAAAACACAGGAAAATTGATGCTGAAATATTTAGCCCTGTTCCCTTCAGATATAGCAGCTTTTTCATACTACAGATAGTAGTATTTTTTTTTTTTAATGAGAACAAATCTGTGTGATACTGCTTCAAATGTGTCACCAGAGTCAGAACTTTAAATCTTCAAGTTGAAGACTAAGAAATCTTTACAAAATAAATATTACACTAAAGGGAAATAAATGTTACTAGCATATTAAAAAAAAATCTAAGCATGTATACTCTTGGAAATAACACATCCCCCCCACCATTTCTTCATTTGGCGCCAAAAACAGAAGCGGGCCTGCAGATTCTTCTATTATCAATGTGTGTGTGGGCAAACTAAATCAGACGTCCTTTTAATAAATTTATAATGAAATATACAGATCTGGTATATTATATCTGGTATTACACTTAATTTGATACGATTTTCTCCCGCATTAACCATCAAGGAAAACAAGAAAGTGATCTCCAATACATCAAACAATTTCAATACTGTCTTCCTAGTTACTATTATTCTTTAAGTAACCATGCAAATGTAAATAATGCATCACATATAATGTAAAGTATTTACCCCATAGTTAGAAATGAAAAAAAATTCACAGTAAGAAACTTTCTTTAGTCTTATTTAAGAACAAAAATTATGCATCAAAAATGCAAAAGAAAACACATTTAATCCTTTTAAAATAACATTAAATTCTAACTTTTATCAAAAGTTACATTTTGGGTACAGATTCTACCGCTTTAACAAAAACTAATATTTAATTATATTAAAAATTTTGGAAATGCATTTAACACTAATTAATAATAAACACAAATGATTATGAACTAAGTCTAAACCTCAGAGCAAATACCTTTTCTGGTTCTTTTGACGAACTTCCAGAAGCGGATTCTCCCAGAAGATAAAAATTTTCAGCATTATCCAAATCATCATTTTCCCAATCAATAGAACTCTGGGAATGATCGTTTGGAACAGAATCATCGTCAACCGAATTTGTACGGGCTGATTTTTTACTTTCATCCAAAAGAGCCTCTTTAAGCAAACTTAATAATCTACAACCTGAGCTATCATATGCGTTACGTTTAATATTTTCACATTCATTGTGATCTTTTTTTGCGGGTTCATTTGTTTTGATTTGATCTTCATTATTTGCGGGTTCATCTGTTGCGATTTCATTCTGGCAAAAATTATTTTTCGTTTCAGTTTCGGTCTTATCATCATCCACACAGTTATTAACTTCAACTGCTTTAGGCTCTGGATAAAATACTTCTTCCAAAGCAGCTCTCCACCGAGCTTTACAATCATCAATATCTGTTTCCATTTTTAAAACAATTTCAGTGTTACAAAGAAATGAAAGAAAGCCCGGGCTTTAAGGAACCGAGTTGCCAGATTTTCAGGGAACATGCTGCAGATAAGTGTAGCTGCCCCAAACGCCACTGTATCGCCGCGGTAGCCTAGTGGTCATGGTATCGGATTGTGGCTGGCATGTCATGAGTTCGAGCCTAGTACCGCTAAAGAGCCACCGAGTAGGGGTACGGTGCACGTTAAATTTGGCGAGAGCTCAAACGTCCTCCCGTTGGTGTGGTAGTTCGGAGAGGGGAGTACTAGCTCAGGGGTCATCCTCCTCACTTGACCAAGGTTGAAAATTACGATGTCCGTCGTCAAAAGCCCTAGTGTAGCTGAGCAGTGTGACGTTAATAATCACTCACTCACCCAAACGAAAATGTCGAAAAAGGTAAAATCAATAAGAATCAGAAAACTAAAAATAATTCTAATTCAAAAAAAAATATCCTAAATCTAAATTTTTAAAAAATGTTTCTCCTGAAAATCAGGCACCTTGGTCAAACATTTCCAACCCTTGGCACGTTATGGACAAGTTCTAGTTTGTAAACAACAACATTGAGTACAGTCCACCGGAACTTCCGGTATAATGTTAATCTATGGGAAAACATCGAAATTCAACTCAGTTTTTCAAAGTTTTAATGCAAGTTTTTGAAACTTTTTTTTAACTATATGGATAGATGATCTGTAGATTTCAGATTTTATGTAATTTAATTCAGTATTTTTTCTAAAATACCTTGTTAAATTTTTGGCTCACTTAGAGCAAGGTTGATATAATCGCTTGCTTATCGCTTTTTTTGGCGACTAATAGAATGTTTAACAAGCGAAATGTTTACTTAGTAAATAGAATTAGCTTGCGTGCGCCATATTGGATTTGTTTTATTGTTTATTATTTACGTTATCATATAAGATTTATTATAATAATTGTATTAATATATATGTGATTTTTTTTTGTTCCTTTCTTGGATATAAAACGAAAAGTAAAAACAATTAATTCGGAAGCTTTTTTAATTGTTTGTGTTTGACACAAATTCTTTCTCAGTAAGGTTTATGACCCAAAATTCATTCTATTACGGAAATTTTTTTGATAATAACAGAAAAAAATAGCATGATTTGTTGTATTTTAATATTCATATAAAATTTCATTTTTGCTGTTCTTGAAAATCTATTTCAAAATTATTATTAGGATTTCCAGCATTATTCATTGTTTTATTTTAGATTGCATGGAAATTTTTGAACAATGTTTCAACTTCATATATTGTAAAGGGAGTTTTTTTTAGAGGTATAGAACTTTAAATTGCATTAAAACAACGATGTATTATTCAATTGACATGAATTTTTTTTATTTGAAAGATAATCTTGTGGCATTACATTTTAAATATGATTTCTGGCATAGGACTGCCACGGCTGGCTCGGATGTAGTCAAATCTGGAAATCCAATTTTCGACGACTTTTTCCAACATTTGTGGCCGTATATCGGCAATAACACGGCGAATGTTGTCTTCCAAATGGTCAAGCGTTTGTGGCTTATCCGCATAGACCAATGACTTTACATAGCCCCACAGAAAATAGTCCAGCGGTGTTAAATCACAAGATCTTGGAGGCCAATTCACAGGTCCAAAACGTGAAATTAGGTGGTCACCCAACGTGTCTTTCAATAAATCGATTATGGCACGAGCTGTGTGACATGTTGCGCCGTCTTGCTGGAACCACAGCTCCAGTACATCATGATTGTTCAATTCAGGAATGAAAAAGTTAGTAATCATGGCTCTATACCGATTACCATTGACTGTAACGTTGTGGCCTTCATCGTTTTTGAAGAATTAAGGACCAGTGATTCCACCAGCCCATAAAGCGCACCAAATAGTCAGTTTTTCTGGATGTAACGGTATGCAGCGACCTTACAGCTCAACAAAATGACTCCAAAACTGAACTGAATTGATCTGTTATTCTTGTAGCGTGCCTGGTTTACCATGTGTTGTAGTTTTTGGAAGCTTACCTCTTAATTGCTTATTTAATCTTTTATCTTAAAGTTAATAAATGTTTATTGTTATTTAATTCAACCGTGTTGTAGTGAAGAATGTCTAACCACGCAACGCGGCAGTGGTGACCCCTTTTGGACTTAAAAACACGTAAGCTATTCGGTTCTACTGGCGAATGCAATACAAATTCTTCTACTACGGATGATCAGTACGTAGCGAAAGATTTTTTTTCTCCTCAAGGCCACTTGAAGCATCTGCTCGGAGATTCGTTTCGCTTCCTGCTTGTTCAACAATATGACTAGTGAAACCATTGAAGTCGCTCGTATTGCGTGGCGGCTGCCGCCGTTTTGGAAATCCAACGTTCGTCTATGGATTGCGCAATGCGACCATGCATTCACATTCAGTGGTATCTCCAGTGATGATACTAAGTATTCTGCTTTGGTTGCGAACCTGGATGCTGAAACTCTCTCCTACGTGTCGGACATTGTGTTAAGCCCTCCGAACAGTGACAAATATCACACTCTCTCTCAGCGACTCATCACCCAATTTAGCGACTCGGAGACTCAAAAAATTAAGAAACTGCTTACTGACCTTCATCTAGGAGATGAGAAGCCCAGCCACCTGTTGCGAAAAATGAAAGAGCTGTCTAATGGCCAGCTCCAGGATGACTTTCTGCAAAATTTGTGGCTTCAAAGAATGCCACCACATATCCAGACTGTTTTGTCTGCATCCTCAGAGCCTTTGGATAAACTGGCTATCATCGCTGATAAGGTTTCTGAGGTTGTTGGTTCATCCTCAACTATCTGTGCTGTCACAACTGTTCCTCCACCATCCCAGTCATCTTCATGCAGTGTTCAGCCAACCATGGACTCTCTCGTCAGACAGATCCAAGAGCTGTCTCTACAAGTTGCTGAACTGACAAGAGCACAATTCTTCTCGCCACCAACGATATAGTTCTGACCGCCGGAGATAACATTCACGCTCTAGGAGTGTCAATAGAGGAAGTGGCATCTGCTACTATCATCGCCGTTATAAAGAGCAGGCACGCAAGTGTGTATCACCTTGTGCAAAAAAACGAGTAAGCTCTGTCATAGCTGGAATGGCAGAGCCCTCGCAACATACCAGCCGGTTATTTTTATTAGACCGCAAGTCTGGCCAGAAATTCCTCATAGACTCTAGAAGTGAAATCTGTGTCATCCCACCTTCTCCAACTATGAATAAATCACCTCAGTCTAACTTCTCCTTATTTGCTGCTAATAATACCAAAATTCCAGCCTATGGTATGGTCCGCAAAGAACTGAATCTGGGTCTGAGCAGCTCCTCCTAGATACAAGGCCTGGCCACTGATTTGTGACGTCACTATTAGTAGGGAGAAATCGCCTACGGAGCTTCTCTGATGCATTTTTTTAAACTCTTTTTTTTTACAGGAGATTAAAAAAAATTAGTAAACTAATATTAAATTGTATTTCATGTACTTAAAACATGAGTAAATATTAGTTTTCCTATTTAAATAATAATTGCAAGCATATGATTATCCATTACTACGAACGCATTGCATTGAACATAAACGCATTTATTACATTGTAGCAAATTATAAAAGCCTTTTGTATTCGTATATTTCTTTTTTTACATAACTATGAATATTTCTTAATTTTAAAATTTATCTTATTTTTTTTTCAGAATAGTTACAAAGAGGAAAATAAAATTAGAAATAGTTTTATTAAAAAACGACATACAAATTTAAAAGCAGTAACTTTACTGGTATCGCACGTCAAGTAGTATTAAATAAATTTCAAATTTATTTGCAGATATATCTACAACTGTATAGTTATAGATATATACAGGAAAATAAATATATACTTAAAAATAGATTACACAGTTTATTTAGCTGTTTGTCTGTCACTTTTCTTTCCTAAAATTACTTTTTCACTCAAAAGTAGTTAAATATGTTTTAAAACTTTATTGGTATCAAATTAATAAACAAAAGTTTGCTGTCTGCATAACAGCATGAAAAATTACCATAAAATAAGTTGACAAAAATATTTTTTAAATCCATACATATATGATTACAGATATATACATGAAATTAATTATGTACACAGAAACAGATTACACAGTTTATTTAGCTATTTGTCAGTTACTTTTCACTGCTTAAAATGTTTCTATATTTTCCCTCCAACAATAGTTATTCAATTATGCATTGTGTTAAAAATGTTGATTAAATGTGTTTTAAAACTATTGGTATCATGCACAGTAATAAGCAAAAATCCTTCACTCTCTTCAATAACAACATTAAAAATTACCAAAAAGTAAAGTTCCCATTTAATAACAATATTAACAGGTTATCGTAAAATAAGTTAAAAATATATGTTTTAGATAAATTGTACATATATTAAAGCATAGATATATACCTAAAATAACTGTATATGTAGAGAGAAAATATAATACACTCATATATAAAAATGTAATTCATTTAGCTAATAAAGTAGGTATTTTTTTCAAAGCAAAAAAAAAAAAAAAAAAGGACAAATTTAAAAACAGTAGCTTTATTGGTATCAAATACAATCACAGCATATTAAGAATTAATAAATAAATTTCAAATATATTTTAGACAAAAATCTATACTATATAATTATAGATATATACAGGAAAAATAAATACATATACGTAAAAATAGATTATACAATTTATTTAACTGTTGTCACAGTTACTTTTCTTTCTTTAAATCTTTGGTACTTTTTCTTCCAAAAGCAGTTATACATTGTTGCAAATGTGAATTAAATATGTTATAAAACTTTATTGGTACCATGCAAGGTACATGCATAAATTCATTTGAATTTATCAAGCTAATCGATATTTCTAAGGCAATTTGACATTGATTATTTTGTTTAAGGAACATATTTTCATAATCATTAGAAAGAAGTTTCTGAACTATTTTATAGTTGTAGAGCACTGCTGTAACAACAGCTGGAGAAGGGCACAATAAACTTCCTCTGTCTAAGTTACGTATTAAATCATAGTTAGAATTTAATTCAAAAAATTTATTAAGAACAAGTGATTTGGAACAAAAGTCTCATTTTAATTTTTTAAGTGCTGCTCTAGCACAAACACTAGCTAAATATGTTAAAACAGGTAGATACGGCTGAGCATCATGAAAATCTTTTTCAGATAGTGCAATCTTAAAATTATGCAATACTGATGACTCTGCCGCGTTGCGTGGTTAGGCATTCTTCACTACAACACGGTTGAATTAAATAACAATAAACATTTATTAACTTTAAAGATTAAATGAGCAATTAAGAGGTAAGCTTTCAAGAACTACAACACATGGAACCAGGCACGCTACAATAATAATAGATCAATTCAGTTCACACACACACACACACAGTTTTGGAGTCGTTATGTTGAGCTGTAAGGTCGCTGCATACTCCCCTTCCAGTGTCAACGATACCTAGTTGGAAGATGAACTTTGCGACCAGAACGTGTAGATGGCTGGGTAGGCGTTGAAGCTGTTGGATCAGATTCCACAGTATCAGGTGTTGAAGCTGTTGCATTAGGTTCCACAGTAGCAGGTGTTTCATTCTTGGTTTGAGGTAGTTGCAAGTCCTCAGTGTTAAGAAAGAAGGCAGGTTTGCATCTATCAATAGATACAGATACCCGTTTACCATTGATGTCAAGGAAAAACACTTTATCCTTCCTTTGTAAGACTTTGAAAGGGCCATCATAGGGTTGTTGAAGTGGACGACGTAACATGTCTCGGCGAAGAAAAACATGTGTTGCTTCCAACAGTCCGGGATGGATAAAAACTGGACGTTTGCCATGGTGTTTTGGTGGTTTAGGGTGAAGTGATTGTGCATGTGAGACTTAAGTTTCGAAACAAAATTCACAACATCATCGTCTGGCTTGGAAGAGTCAAACATCTCCCTGGCAGTCGAATAGTGGTCCCAAAAACTAATTCAGCTGGGGTACACAGAATATCTTCTTTAAGAGAAGCTCGTAGACCTAGTAAGATGATAGGGAGTACTTCTGTCCAACGCTCAGTAGCATGGCATTTGATTGCACTTTTCAATGGGCGGTGCAATTCTTCGATCATCCCATTAGCTTGAGGGTGGTATCCAGTTGTACGACACTTCTGAACACCAAGTACTTTGCTAAGAGCTTTGAAGAGCGAGGACTCAAACTGCCTGCCCCTTTCGGTTGTGAGAATTGCAGGAGTTCCAAAGCGAGACACCCAAGAGGAAAAGAAGGCCTCAGCCACAGTCTCAGCAGTTATGTCTTTGAGAGGTTGGGCCTCTGGCCATTTCGAAAACGGTCAATCATTGTCAGGCAATAGGTGTAGCCATTTGATGGAGGTAGAGGTCCAATGAGATCCAGATGAACATGATCAAAACGTTGGGAAGGTTCTTGAAATGATGAAAGAGGTGATCTAGTATGACGATGAATTTTGGATTTTTGGCAAGCTAGGCAGTGTCTTGCCCACTTAGCTACATCTGATGAGATTGATGGCCAAACAAAACGCTGCTTCATCAAATGCACTGATCGACGTATGCCAGGATGGGATAAATTATGCATAGCAGAGAAAACATCTTGGCGATGCTGTTTTGGGATGTAGGGTCTGGCTGTGCCCGTTGATAGATCACACATAATTTCAGTAGACGAATTGGGAAAAGTTACCTTTTGAGTTCCAAGGAAGTTCCAGATGCTATTAGGGTGTGAAGCTCCTGATCAGTCTGTTGTGTCTCAGCAATACAGTCATAGTCAATTTGACTTGGGAAGGTGATTGCAGAAACACGAGAGAGAACATCAGCAGCAATATTGTCAGATCCTGGAATGTGTACAATATTTGTGGTGAACTGAGAGATGAAATCCAGCTGACGGATCTGCCGTGGAGAACACTAGTCACTTTTTTGCCTAAAAGCATAAGTGAGGGGCTTGTGGTCAGTAAACACTGTGAAATCTCTAGCTTCCAGCATATACCGAAAGTGTCGGATAGCCGAGTAGATAGCAAGGAGTTCACGGTCGTAGGCACTGTAAGACTTTTCAGATGAAATGAGTTTTCTGGAAAAGAAAGCCAATGGCTGTAGCTCAGAGTCCACAACTTGGTGAAGTGCACCTCCTAAGGCATAATCAGAGGCGTCCACATGAAGAGCAAGCGGGGCAGAAGGTGAAGGATGAGCAAGAAGTGCAGCATCAGCAAGAGCTTGTTTACACCTTTGAAATGCTGTAATTGCCTCAGAAGACCAGTTTAAAGGCTTTGAGTCCTTCTTACCTTTAGAACCTTTTAAAAATTCACTTAAAAGATACTGTTGTTCAGCTGCTTTGGGCAAGAAACGTCTATAAAAATTTAACAGTCCTAAAAATTTTCTCAGAGAGCCAACAGTCTCTGGTTGTTTTTAATCAAGAACTGCTTGAACTTTGTCAGGCAATGGCTTAATGCCATCAGGAGTGATAAGGTGGCCAAGGAAAATGAGTTCAGTCACACCAAATACACATTTAGAGATATTTAGTTTTAAACCATATGAGCTCAGTCTTTGGAATATAGTTCTTAAGTGAGAACGATGCTCCTCAGCATTTTCTGAGTAGCACAAAATATCATCCAAGTAGACAAAACAAAAAGGAAGTCCTCTTAGTACTTCATGCATGAATCGCATAAAGGTTTGTGGTGCATTCACAAGGACAAAACACAAATGGGTATATTCGTAATGACCCCATGGAGTTGTTACAGCTGTCTTAGGAATATCACACTCAGGTATAGAGATTTGGTGGAATGCCTTAAAAATGTCTATTTTGGAAAATATCTTCTTGCCATGTAGTGCATGAGCAAAGTCATTCAAATAAGGCATGGGGTAGCTGTCGAACTCAGTAACAGAATTCAGCTGCCTGTAATCCCCAACAGGTCTAACTGTAGAGTCAGATTTGGGCACAACATGAAGAGGAGAACTCCAGGGACTTTTGGAAGGTCTAATAATGCCTTGAGCAAGAAGAAATTCAAATTCTACCTTCACTGCATCATACAGTTTAGGGTGTAGCCTTCTAGGCCTGGCAGTGACTGGTGGGCCAGTAGTAATAATATGGGTGACTGTGCCATGTTATGCTGATTTGGAAATTAAAGAAGGGTTGCTGAGGTCTGGATATTCCGATAAAATGTTTTTAAAACTAATGTTTGCATCTACAGTGAGGATTGAGGGCTGTACAATATTTGAAAAAACACAAGAAGTGAAAAGAGAAGTTTCCACATCCACCAACCTTTTTTTTAAGGTCGATTAAAAGGTTGAAGTGCTTTAGAAAATCAGCACCAATTATAGGAGATGATACATCAGCAATTATGAAAGTCCAGATAAAAGGTCGCCTCAGACCCAGGTTCAGTTCTTTACGGACCATACCATAGGCTGGAATTTTGGTATTATTAGCAGCAAATAAGGAGAAGTTAGACTGAGGTGATTTATTCATAGTTGGAGAAGGTGGGATGACACAGATTTCACTTCCAGAGACTATGAGGAATTTCTGGCGAGACTTGCGGTCTAATAAAAATAACCGGCTGGTATGTTTCGAGGGCTCTGCCATTCCAGCTATGACAGAGCTTACTCGTTTTTTTTTGAACAAATGCACAAGGTGAAACACACTTGCGGGCCTGCTCTTTATAACGGCGATGATAGTAGCAGATGCTACTTCCTCTATTGACACTCCTAGAGCGTGAATGTGATCTCCGGCGGTCAGAACTATATCGTTGGTGGCGAGAGGAATTGCGCTCTCTTGTCAGTTCAGCAACTTGTAGAGACAGCTCTTGGATCTGCCTGGCGAGAGAGTCCATGGTTGGCTGAGCACTGCATGAAGATGACTGGGATGGTGGAGGAACAGTTTTGGCCGCACAGATAGTCGAGGATGCACCAACAACCTCAGAAACCTTATCAGCGATGATAGTCAGTTTATCCAAAGGCTCCGAGGATACAGACAAAACAGTCTGGATATGTGGTGGCATTCTTTGAAGCCACAAACTTTGCAGAAAGTCATCCTGGAGCTGGCCATTAGACAGCTCTTTCATTTTTCGCAACAGGTGGCTGGGCTTCTCATCTCCTAGCTGAAGGTCAGTAAGCAGTTTCTTAATTTTTTGAGTCTCCGAGTCGCTAAATTGGGTGATGAGCCGCTGTGAGAGAGTGTGATATTTGTCACTGTTCGGAGGGCTTAACACAATGTCCGACACGTAGGAGAGAGTTTCAGCATCCAGGTTCGCAACCAAAGCAGAATACTTAGTATCATCACTGGAGATACCACTGAATGTGAATGCACGGTCGCATTGCGCAATCCATAGACGAACGTTGGATTTCCAAAACGGCGGCAGCCGCAACGCAATACGAGCGACTTCAACGGTTTCACTAGTCATATTGTTGAATAAGCAGGAAGCGAAACAAATCTCCGAGCAGATGCTTCAAGTGGCCTTGAGGAGAAGGAGAAAAAAAAATCTTTCGCTACGTACTGATCATCCGTAGTAGAAGAATTTGTATTGCATTCGCCAGTAGAACAGAATAGCTTACTTGTTTTTAAGTCCAAAAGGGGTCACCACTGCCACGTTGCGTGGTTAGGCATTCTTCACTACAACACGGTTGAATTAAATAACAATAAACATTTATTAACTTTAAAGATTAAATGAGCAATTAAGAGGTAAGCTTTCAAGAACTACAACACATGGAACCAGGCACGCTACAATAATAATAGATCAATTCAGTTCACACACAGTTTTGGAGTCGTTATGTTGAGCTGTAAGGTTGCTGCATCTCTAAAGGATTTTCATTGCACGAATCTCTTCCAAATGAATGTCTTAAGTTAAGCAGACCATATGTGTTTGAAACCAAAGTTAGAGGTAAAAAATTTTGCATTCTTAGTTTAGCTTCTACTTCATAAAGCTACCGTGTTAATATTAAATATTGAGAACCTGAAAGTGTTCTATATTTCCCAAAACGACTTTTTAACGCATCTATTTGAATTTTTCCGGGAAGAAAATACTGAAATTTTAATTCGTTAATGCAATATTTTGACATTTCAAGTAAAGCGTATGTGGTATGAATAAAAGCAAGATATGTTTCTTTAGTGAAGGTGCCAGTAGTACAATTTTTTCCCTTCCACGAGTCTAACCATGACAAAATTTTACGCAAGAATTCACATGTTAGGTTGTCTGGAGATAAAGTAATCGGTTGCTAATAAGGTCAAGCAAATGTTGTCCCTTTAAAGGTGTTTTAACATTAACTATTTTCCACCATGTACAAATTAAAGAAATAAAAATTGATGTTGCTTCATAACGAATTAGTTTATGTTGCTCAACTAATAGTTGAAGCCCCTGAATAACAAAATTATTAAATATCTTAAGCACAAGTTTCACATTTTGTTTTTCAAGATTTGTAGGACATAAAGCTTTCAAAGTTAAACCATATGCAAACTTTACTAAATTATTACTTTCTATGTCATATAGTTGTTTAAGTGTAGAGAAATTTGCTTCTATTAATGGAAACTTATTATGATCTTCAAAATCTGGAAAATAAAAACATTGACCTGCATTTTTTTGATTAATCCAATTGTTACGAATACATTTAAAAATGTGCACTGAATCAATAACAAAAAATAAAGGATTGGAAGAATCAGAAGGATGTGGATATACAATGCTCAATTTGGGAGGAACAGAAAAGTTTGACATTGCTTTTCGATTTATAGAATTATTGTCAGAAACTACACCTATAACTTTGAATCCGACACCATCAAGTTCTACGATAGTCTTTTTTAACAGCAAACAATTTTTCTCCATCGATTTTTTTCATTTGCATTGCAGCGACCTTACAGCTCAACATAACGACTCCAAAGCTGAACTGAATTGATCTGTTATTCTTGTAGCGTGCCTGATTCACCATGTGTTGTAGTTTTTAGAAGTTTACCTCTCGATTGCTCATTTAATATTTAAAGTTAATAAATGTTTATTGTTATTTAATTCAACCGTGTTGTAGTGAAGAATGCCTAACCACGCAACGCGGAAGTGGTGACCCCTTTTGGACTTAAAAACACGTAAGCTATTCTGTTCTACTGGCGAATGCAATACAAATTCTTCTACTATGGATGATCAGTACGTAGCGAAAGATTTTTTTTCTCCTTCTCCTCAAGGCCACTTGAAACATTTGCTCGGAGATTCGTTCGTTTCGCTTCCTGCTTATTCAACAATATGACTAGTGAAACCGTTGAAGTCGCTCGTATTGCGTTGCGGCTGCCGCCGTTTTGGAAATCCAACGTTCGTCTATGGATTGCGCAATGCGACCATGCATTCACATTCAGTGGTATCTCCAGTGATGATACTAAGTATTCTGCTTTGGTTGCAAACCTGGATGCTGAAACTCTCTCCTACGTGTCGGACATTGTATTAAGCCCTCCGAACAGTGACAAATATCACATTCTCTCGCAGCGGCTCATCACCCAATTTAGCGACTCAGAGACTCAAAAAATTAAGAAACTGCTTACTGACCTTCAGCTAGGAGATGAGAAGCCCAGCCACCTGTTGCGAAAAATGAAAGAGCTGTCTAATGGCCAACTCCAGGATGACTTTCTGCAAAGTTTGTGGCTTCAAAGAATGCCACCACATATCCAGACTGTTTTGTCTGCATCTTCAGAGCCTTTGGATAAACTGGCTATCATCGCTGATAAGGTTTCTGAGGTTGTTGGTTCATCCTCAACTATCTGTGCGGCCAAAACTGTTCCTCCACCATCCCAGTCATCTTCATGTAGTGTTCAGCCAACCATGGACTGTCTCGTCAGGCAGATCCAAGAGCTGTCTCTACAAGTTGCTGAACTGACAAGAGAGCGCAATTCCTCTCGCCACCAACGATATAGTTCTGACCGCCGGAGATCACATTCACGCTCTAGGAGTGTCAATAGAGGAAGTGGCATCTGCTACTATCATCGCCGTTATAAAGAGCAGGCACGCAAGTGTGTATCACCTTGTGCAAAAAAACGAGTAAGCTCTGTCATAGCTGGAATGGCAGAGCCCTTGCAACATACCAGCCGGTTATTTTTATTAGACCGCTAGTCTGGCCAGAAATTCCTCATAGACTCTGGAAGTGAAATCTGTGTCATCCCACCTTCTCCAACTATGAATAAATCACCTCAGTCTAACTTCTCCTTATTTGCTGCTAATAATACCAAAATTCCAGCCTATGGTATGGTCCGTAAAGAACTGAACCTTGGTCTGAGGCGACCTTTTATCTGGACTTTCATAATTGCTGATGTATCATCTCCTATAATTGGTGCTCATTTTCTAAAGCACTTCAACCTTTTAATCGACCTTAAGAAAAAAAGGTTGGTGGATGTGGAAACTTCTCTTTTCACTTCTTGTGCTTTTTCAAATATTGTACAGCCCTCAATCCTCACTGTAGATGCAAACATTAGTTTTAAAAACATCTTATCGGAATATCCAGACCTCAGCAACCCTTCTTTAATTTCCAAATCAGCATCACATGGCACAGTCCACCATATTATTACTACCTTCCCACCAGTCACTGCCAGGCCTAGAAGGCTACACCCTAAACTGTATGATGCAGTGAAGGTAGAATTTGAATTTCTTCTTGCTCAAGGCATTATTAGACCTTCCAAAAGTCCCTGGAGTTCTCCTCTTCATGTTGTGCCCAAATCTGACTCTACAGTTAGACCTGTTGGGGATTACAGGCAGCTGAATTCTGTTACTGAGTTCGACAGCTACCCAATGCCTTATTTGAATGACTTTGCTCATGCACTACATGGCAAGAAGATATTTTCCAAAATAGACATTTTTAAGGCATTCCACCAAATCCCTATAGCTGAGTGTGATATTCCTAAGACAGCTGTAACAACTCCATGGGGTCTTTACGAATATACCCATTTGTGTTTTGGCTTTGTGAATGCACCACAAACCTTTATGCGATTCATGCATGAAGTACTAAGAGGACTTCCTTTTTGTTTTGTCTACTTGGATGATATTTTGTGCTACTCAGGAAATGCTGAGGAGCATCGTTCTCACTTAAGAACTATATTCCTAAGACTGAGCTCATATGGTTTAAAACTAAATATCTCTAAATGTGTATTTGGTGTGACTGAACTCATTTTCCTTGGCCACCTTATCACTCCTGATGGCATTAAGCCATTGCCTGACAAAGTTCAAGCAGTTCTTGATTACAAACAACCAGAGACTGTTGGCTCTGAGAAAATTTTTAGGACTGTTAAATTTTTATAGACGTTTCTTGCCCAAAGCAGCTGAACAACAGTATCTTTTAAGTGAATTTTTAAAAGGTTCTAAAGGTAAGAAGGACTCAAAGCCTTTAAACTGGTCTTCTGAGGCAATTACAGCATTTCAGAGGTGTAAACAAGCTCTTGCTGATGCTGCACTTCTTGCTCATCCTTCACCTTCTCTGCCCCGCTTGCTCTTCATGTGGACGCCTCTGATTATGCCATAGGAGGTGCACTTCACCAAGTTGTGTACTCTGAGCTACAGCCATTGGCTTTCTTTTCCAGAAAACTCACTTCATCTGAAAAGTCTTACAGTGCCTACGACCGTGAACTCCTTGCTATCTACTCGGCTATCCGACACTTTCGGTATATGCTGGAAGCTGGAGATTTCACAGTGTTTACTGACCACAAGCCCCTCACTTATGCTTTTAGGCAAAAAAGTGACAAGTGTTCTCCACGGCAGATCCGTCAGCTGGATTTCATCTCTCAGTTCACCACAAATATTGTACACATTCCAGGATCTGACAATATTGCTGCTGATGTTCTCTCTCGTGTTTCTGCAATCACCTTCCCAAGTCAAATTGACTATGACTGTATTGCTGAGACACAACAGACTGACCAGGAGCTTCACACCCTAATAGCATCTGGAACTTCCTTGGAACTCAAAAAGGTAACTTTTCCCAATTCGTCTACTGAAATTATGTGTGATCTATCAACGGGCACAGCCAGACCCTACATCCCAAAACAGCATCGCCAAGATGTTTTCTCTGCTATGCATAATTTATCCCATCCTGGCATACGTCGATCAGTGCATTTGATGAAGCAGCGTTTTGTTTGGCCATCAATCTCATCAGATATAGCTAAGTGGGCAAGACACTGCCTAGCTTGCCAAAAATCCAAAATTCATCGTCATACTAGATCACCTCTTTCATCATTTCAAGAACCTTCCCAACGTTTTGATCATGTTCATCTGGATCTCATTGGACCTCTACCTCCATCAAATGGCCACTCCTATTGCCTTACAATGATTGACCGTTTTTCGAAATGGCCAGAGGCCCAACCTCTCAAAGACATAACTGCTGAGACTGTGGCTGAGGCCTTCTTTTCCTCTTGGGTGTCTCGCTTTGGAACTCCTGCAATTCTCACAACCGACAGGGGCAGGCAGTTTGAGTCCTCGCTCTTCAAAGCTCTTAGCAAAGTACTTGGTGTTCAGAAGTGTCGTACAACTGGATACCACCCTCAAGCTAATGGGATGATCGAAGAATTGCACCGCCCATTGAAAAGTGCAATCAAGTGCCATGCTACTGAGCGTTGGACAGAAGTACTCCCTATCATCTTACTTGGTCTACGAGCTTCTCTTAAAGAAGATACTCTGTGTACCCCAGCTGAATTAGTTTTTGGGACCACTATTCGACTGCCAGGGGAGATGTTTGACTCTTCCAAGCCAGACGATGATGTTGTGAATTTTGTTTCGAAACTTAAGTCTCACATGCACAATCACTTCACCCTAAACCACCAAAACACCATGGCAAACGTCCAGTTTTTATCCATCCCGGACTGTTGGAAGCAACACATGTTTTTCTTCGCCGAGACATGTTACGTCGTCCACTTCAACAACCCTATGATGGCCCTTTCAAAGTCTTACAAAGGAAGGATAAAGTGTTTTTCCTTGACATCAATGGTAAACGGGTATCTGTATCTATTGATAGATGCAAACCTGCCTTCTTTCTTAACACTGAGGACTTGAAACTACCTCAAACCAAGAATGAAACACCTGCTACTGTGGAACCTAATGCAACAGCTTCAACACCTGATACTGTGGAATCTGATCCAACAGCTTCAACGCCTACCCAGCCATCTACACGTTCTGGTCGCAAAGTTCATCTTCCAACTAGGTATCGTTGACACTGGAAGGGGAGTATGCAGCGACCTTACAGCTCAACATAACGACTCCAAAACTGAACTGAATTGATATGTTATTCTTGTAGCGTGCCTGATTCACCATGTGTTGTAGTTTTTAGAAGTTTACCTCTTAATTGCTCATCTAATCTTTAAAGTTAATAAATGTTTATTGTTATTTAATTCAACCGTGTTGTAGTGAAGAATGCCTAACCACGCAACGCGGCAGCATTATATGAACTATTTCTTCAAGAGGAGAAAGAAGACTTTGAATCATGAACACATATGCTGAAGTAGCAGCTTGTTCACCGTTATATGCCATCCCTAGAATATTACCCCCTTTGGTGTATCTTCGTATTGCATCATCCGAAAAGTGTAATGCACAAACCTATAAAATTAAATATATATATATTGTTTTGCATCAACAAAAAATATTTGTTAGAATTAACAAAAATTTCTCTGATAATTTGATTTTTTTAAAATGAAGTTAACGAATTGTGAGGTTAACGCTGAGTCATATTTATCTGTTTTCAGCTTACTTTTACAGCTTTATTTTTTCTTACTTTTAAAGTCATCCTAATAGTTCAAAAATCAGCTAGTTTTTTGTTGTTGTTGTTGTGAATATGTTTTGCATTTTGTATCTCACATCATATTAATATACAATAAATGGTTGCTTATGTCCATATTTACATTGACTACGAGCTGTATATCATAATGGGCTTTCTTTGCTAACAAACTATTAATACTTTGGGTACTTTCGTTGATTCTACGAAAAGGTATTTGGTAAATGACACAAAAATAAAGCAGCAATAGCAAAAACACTAGACAGTTTTTGTCTCAATAACAATGCTTGTTTGGGCTCATTTTTAAAAACATAAATTTTATTAGGGCTACAAAATATTTATTTCATAAACAAAACACCTTTATCATTATAGATAAAAATGAATTGCTAATGTTTAAGAAACTCACATGAAGAAAAAGAAATGAGTACATTTTCAAAGGTCTTATCGAACAACCTATTAAAGTTATTTGTAGACTTTTAAAATAAAGATATTATTACAATTTCCATAAATAGAATAAAATTAAAGAACTTACCTTCGAATACCTTGATTGAGCAAAATCTTTTCTTGAATGGCTTGTATCCATTTTTTTCGAAGAAAGTCCTCTTTTGGGAATCCAAACATTTACTTTCGCAATATCTTTATAATTGCTATTGCAATTCTGTAGAACTAAGTGTTATGATCTTATCCAAAATCGTAACAAATAAATTGAAAATCTGCAATAAAAATGTAGAAAGCTACGAACTGTTCAGGAGCAACAATCAAAATGGCGTAGGCGAGTAAACTGAACTTCAAATCAGGTGGGATTTCTATACCTACTATATGTGACGTCACAAGTCTCTTTCATTTCAGTAGCCAGGCCTTGTATCTAGGAGGTGTTGGTCTGAGGCGACCTTTTATCTGGACTTTCATAATTGCTGATGTATCATCTCCTATAATTGGTGCTGATTTTCTAAAGCACTTCAACCTTTTAATTGACCTTAAGAAAAAAAGGTTGATGGATGTGGAAACTTCTCTTTTCACTCCTTGTGTTTTTTCAAATATTGTACAGCCCTCACACACAATCCTCACTGTAGATGCAAACATTAGTTTTAAAAACATCTTATCGGAATATCCAGACCTCAGCAACCCTTCTTTAATTTCCAAATCAGCATCACATGGCACAGTCCACCATATTATTACTATTGGCCCACCAGTCACTGCCAAGCCTAGAAGGCTACACCCTAAACTGTATGATGCAGTGAAGGTAGAATTTGAATTTCTTCTTGCTCAAGGCATTATTAGATCTTCCAAAAGTCCCTGGAGTTCTCCTCTTCATGTTGTGCCCAAATCTGACTCTACAATTAGACCTGTTGGGGATTATACAGGCAGCTGAATTCTGTTACTGAGTTCGACAGCTACCCCATGCCTTATTTGAATGACTTTGCTCATGCACTACATGACAAGAGGATATTTTCCAAAATAGACATTTTTAAGGCATTCCACCAAATCCCTATAGCTGAGTGTGATATTCCTAAGACAGCTGTAACAACTCCATGGGGTCTTTACGAATATACCCATTTGTGTTTTGGCTTTGTGAATGCACCACAAACCTTTATGCGATTCATGCATGATGTACTAAGAGGACTTCCTTTTTGTTTTGTCTACTTGGATGATAATTTGTGTTACTCAGAAAATGCTGAGGAGCATCGTTCTCACTTAAGAACTATATTCCAAAGACTGAGCTCATATGGTTTAAAACTAAATATCTCTAAATGTGTATTTGGTGTGACTGAACTCATTTTCCTTGGCCACCTTATCACTCCTGATGGCATTAAGCCATTGCCTGACAAAGTTTAAGCAGTTCTTGATTACAAACAACCAGAGACTGTTGGCTCTCTGAGAAAATTTTTAGGACTGTTAAATTTTTATAGACGTTTCTTGCCCAAAGCAGCTGAACAACAGTATCTTTTAAGTGAATTTTTAAAAGGTTCTAAAGGTTAGAAGGACTCAAAGCCTTTAAACTGGTCTTCTGAGGCAATTACAGCATTTCAGAGGTGTAAACAAGCTCTTGCTGATGCTGCACTTCTTGCTCATCCTTCACCTTCTCTGCCCCGCTTGCTCTTCATGTGGACGCCTCTGATTATGCCATAGGAGGTGCACTTCACCAAGTTGTGTACTCTGAGCTACAGCCATTGGCTTTCTTTTCCAGAAAACTTACTTCATCTGAAAAGTCTTACAGTGCCTACGACCGTGAACTCCTTGCTATGTACTCGGCTATCCGACACTTTCGGTATATGCTGGAAGATAGAGATTTCACAGTGTTAACTGACCACAAGCCCCTCACTTATGCTTTTAGGCAAAAAGGTGACTAGTGTTCTCCACGGCAGATCCGTCAGCTGGATTTCATCTCTCAGTTCACCACAAATATTGTACACATTCCAGGATCTGACAATATTGCTGCTGATGTTCTCTCTCGTGTTTCTGCAATCACCTTCCCAAGTCAAATTGACTATGACTGTATTGCTGAGACACAACAGACTGATCAGGAGCTTCACACCCTAATAGCATCTGGAACTTCCTTGGAACTCAAAAAGGTAATTTTTCCCAATTCGTCTACCGAAATTATGTGTTATCTATCAACGGGCACAGCCAGACCCTACATCCCAAAACAGCATCGCCAAGATGTTTTCTCTGCTATGCATAATTTATCCCATCCTGGCATACGTCGATCAGTGCATTTGATGAAGCAGCGTTTTGTTTGGCCATCAATCTCATCAGATGTAGCTAAGTGGGCAAGACACTGCCTAGCTTGCCAAAAATCTAAAATTCATCGTCATACTAGATCACCTCTTTCATAATTTCAAGAACCTTCCCAACGTTTTGATCATGTTCATCTGGATCTCATTGGATCTCTACCTCCATCAAATGGCTACACTTATTGCCTGACAATGATTGACCGTTTTTCGAAATGGCCAGAGGCCCAACCTCTCAAAGACATAACTGCTGAGATTGTGGCTGAGGCCTTCTTTTCCTCTTGGGTGTCTCGCTTTGGAACTCCTGCAATTCTCACAACCGAAAGGGGCAGGCAGTTTGAGTCCTCGCTCTTCAAAGCTCTTAGCAAACTACTTGGTGTTTAGAAGTGTCGTACAACTGGATACCACCCTCAAGCTAATGGGATGATCGAAGAATTGCACCGCCCATTGAAAAGTGCAATCAAGTGCCATGCTACTGAGCGTTGGACAGAAGTACTCCCTATCATCTTACTTGGTCTACGAGCTTCTCTTAAAGAAGATATTCTGTGTACCCCAGCTGAATTAATTTTTGGGACCACTATTCAACTGCCAGGGGAGATGTTTGACTCTTCCAAGCCAGATGATGATGTTGTGAATTTTGTTTCGAAACTCAAGTCTCACATGCAATCACTTCACCCTAAACCACCAAAACACCATGGTAAACGTCCAGTTTTTATCCATCCAGAACTGTTGGA